>OU015745.1:144362921-144387784 GCA_907169655.1 Acomys percivali | reverse complement strand
GAGAGAGAGAGAGAGAGAGAGAGAGAGAGAGAGAGAGAGAGAGAGAGTCTGGTCAGTGACTGACTTGTTTTTTTAGATACTCTTTCAAGAGGCTAAAATGCAGAGCAGAGTTTATTACTCTAGGTGCTCAGAAGCCTCAGCTGGCCCCTACATCAACCGGCAGAATCCGAGGACTCTGTCCTTTGTCACCTGTAGCAAGCCTCTGATTTCTCCTTCCTTCTGCCATAAATCTGGGTGGGGATAGGGCAGCGCCGCCCTTCCTCACACCTCTCAACCTCCCCAGATCTAACCAACCAACCAGCCCTGGGTTCTATGTTGATCTCTTCTGAATCCAACACCTGACCTGACCCTGCTCCCCTCATCTTGATGTGAAGGAGAGATAGACATGTTTTTTGTTTAGATCACAAGTCAGGGATGAGAAAAAGACTTGTTTAAAAAAAAAAAGTGATGTTTATCCCTTTAGAAGTCAAATCACTATGTGGGGGAGATTGGTTGTTAACCAACTGAAAAACATCCTTGAACAAATTCTGAGAGGAGATATAAATGTGAGCCAAAAACAGGAGGTGGGGCCTTTGGAGACTTGGGGTAGTTTTGGCTGCTCATTGCTCCGCTTTGAGATGCTCCTAGAGAGAACCGCTCAAGGGAAGGCTTCGGGGCTCCAGGCTCTGGCTGAGGTTCTGGGTTCTGGTTGCTCCAGGTTCCAGCAGAAGAAATCCTGCTGATTATGCCAGAAGAATCGTTCCTCGGAACTGATATCCTTATGGTTTCATTATTGTATTCTATAATCCTCTTTTCCTATTGTGTAGGTTAACCAAGTTATAAGTGAGGTACTCTCAGTTAATAAGTTCATAATAAAATATATTTGTTAAGAAAATTGAGCCTACGTTGAGGGACTCTCTATGAGGCTCTAGTCTCTGGGCTCCTGTATCTGGTCCTGCTCAGCTTTTCTCTCTGCAGTAAACATGAACTCTAAGTGGTCCTCAGGCTCCTAAGTCTCAAGCTCTGTAGATAGTTTAGACCTCTTCCAAGGGCCTGGGTTCCACTTGCCTCCTCTGCTGCCTCTGCCCCCAGGTCCCTCTCACCTTCTCTAGGAAGCCTCTGAGCTCACATGCAGATGCTCACATACTTGCCTGGAGTGTATAAGACAATGCCCAGAAACACAGGGCTGAAGCATCCTGTAATCTGCACGAAGGACTGACCCCATGAGGTGTCTCCCCAGTAGCCAAAGAGGGTCCCATCATGGTTAGCACCCCTTATCAGGGGAATGGCTTATTTCTGTTTGGAATTTTCTATATATATTGGGTTAAAGAATTGGGGGTGTTGAGGGAAGGAAAAAGAGGAAAGAAGTGTGGGGTAAGGACAGGACCTGGATAGGAAAGACTGTGTTCAGGTCCAGGCGTTCAGTCCACATGGGTTGGCCTTACTCACTGGGAATGAGAAGGTATGTGTGGAGTGTTGTGAGTGTTTCCCTTCCTGGATGCTTTCTTCCAAAGCCAAGGGTAAACTAGGCCTATCTGGAGTCTAAGTTTCATCCTGATGATTCTGCACTGGGGCTGGAAGTTGGTCAAGGCACAGTGGCTGATACCTGTCTTCCCTCTGTGTCTCCAGCCTGGGAGCCAAGCCTGGCTTATGGTGCATAACTCTTGGGGACTGTGAAGCGAGGCACAATGAGGGTACAGCCCAAAGATTTCTGAGATGCCCTTGGGATTTCTGGCCCTAGAGCACACACATACCTTCTTCCAGATAGTTAGACAAGAGCAAAAAATGAAATATTAAATGTAAAATATGCACTACACAAAAGATATGATATGGAGAGGTTTATTATATGAGCATGGGGGGAGAGGGAAAGGGAAGCATCCCAGAGAGAGAAACAGACAAACAAAGGAAGAGAGAAACAAGAGTAACTAGAGAGAGAGAGAGAGAGAGAGACAGAGACAGAGACAGAGACAGAGACAGAGAGACAGAGACTGACAGACAGACAGACAAGGTAGGTTTATAATCCTGGGTCATGCCACTCCTAGTGTCAGGTAGGTAGTGACATCATAGGTTGCTAGGCAGACTGGGGCAGTATACTAACAGTACCTGTTAGGCTTCAGGAGGCTCTACAGAGAGACACCGAGTTGAAAGCCTTTAGGTAAGCACTTTATTAATACCACAAGCTGTCTAATAAGGGGTCTTGGGAATGTTTCAGCCCCTCATGACACAACGAAGTGTCTTTTAAAGATTTCTGAGGTAAAAGGAGGTCTTGCTTCCAGAAGAAGCATGCTGACATGTATGGGGAAGATGGCTGACAGGGTAAAGTGCTTGCTGATCAGGTGTGAGGACTTGAACTGGGACCCCCAGAACCTATGTAAAGCCAGGCATGGGAGAGCCTCTGCGACTCTGGGAGAGCCTCTGCGACCCTGGGAGAGCCTCCGCGACCCTGGTATTCCTGTGATGAGCTGGAGCGCGGAGACAGGAGAATCACTGGACTCTCACAAGCTGGCTCGGTAGGATTTAGTGGCCGAGGTTCCTTGTTGGGTTGGGGCCTCGTTGTGCAGCAAAGAGACCACACTAGGCAACAGATCGAATGCAAGAGGTTGACTGGTGGGGCGGAGTGGTGGGGTAGTGGTGGGGGTGGTGCAGAAAGGCTGTCCCAGAGTGGGGACATGAGAGAGGGAGTCGGGCAGACAGGGAGCAGACAGGTAGAGAGAGCAGTGATGTCGAGAGGGACCCTGAAAGGATGCGCAGGCTGCATAGGAAAAAATACACAACTAGTGCAAACCGTGGAAAAGCACCACACGTGGCAGTGGCAGGCGATGACCTGTTTGGTGTCTGCTGGCAGTGCACTGCTGAGGGCAGGCTGGAGGAGTACCTGATGTCCAACCCCGCTGGCCTGGGGTGTATGGAGAGGGCCGTAAACAACAGGAGGAGGCCCTTTCTCAAGTGAGGTGGACAATAAGGGCCAACACCCAAGGCCGCCCTCTGACCTCCACACACGTGCCACGGCACATCCATTTCTGCACTCACAGTGAGGAATGGGCACACGCATCTTTCACATACACCGAAAAGAGGGGTTCTTTTTGTTTGTTTTTAAGAAGACAGAGTCATGGTGTAAGACTGCCAAGCCACAACCAAACAAATAAATGCCCAAAGGTGAGTGTGAAGGGGGTGAGGGGCGGTCTCACGTACATGTGACTGATGCTAAGAGCGGCTCACAACAGCAAGGATTAGGCTTGCTCCAAGATCACTGTAGTCCACCGCAGAAAATAAGGACATACACCTGGCTTCTGATTGTCTGCCACATCTTACTAACCCTGTGGCTGAGGAGGATGATCTCATGGAGGACACTTGTGCATCTGCCTCATTTGATCTTTGAAACCTTCCCAGCCACAGCCTCCTTGAACACACTACCCTGGGCTCTCCCGTGGCAAGGTTCTGCCGGCTCCAGATTATCTTCCTCCAATCCTTCTCCCTGCCCAGTGAGAAGCCCAGCAGTGGGGAGCCTTGAGGGCACTGGTGTTCAATAAACTAGGGGCTGGCTGTGCTGACTCCAGGCAACAGTTGAGGACAATCTTCTTCTCCAACTGCAGCTGAAGTATGCTGGTAGTCAGTGTTGGTGTGGGCGTGGCTTGTCTAGGCTTCCAGGGCAGCCACCCCACTACCTTTCCTGGAAACTTGAGCCTAGTTTTGACTCTATTTTCAGGCAGGGCTTGCTGTTGTGTAAAGAATAATGGCCCCTCCAAAGATGTCAGCATCTTTTCCATTTTCAGAGAGGCTGGGTACTGAGCAGGGCTGAAGGAGGAATGGACAGTATATGCAATATTTGTCTTCACGCATACGTGCCTCTGCCTGCCTGCCTTATGTGTTAACTGGAACCTACAGGTCCCAGCTAGAACTTCTGCCCAGGTCTGATCCGCTCAGCAGGTGAGGCTGCGGTGTCTTTTTTTCCCAAGGGCTCTTACCTTGCCAGTCTCAGGGCTGCTGAGTGAGGGCCCTGCGTCTGCCCTGGGGACAGCTTGGCAGTGGCCTGAAGGTTCCTAGGAGCTGAGATGCCACACAGGGGTGGGAAAGGCAAGGCTTGTAAAGACAAGGAAGGTGACCTGGGGGCAAATCTGTCTCCTGTCCTTAGGGAAGAATTAGTAAACAGACCAGTGTGTGGGAATGGCAATAATTAGGCCATTAGGAAGCTCCCCCTCTCCCCCCTTCCCCCCCCATCTGCCCTCTCTGCTCTCTGCCCCAGGGTTGGGCCCTGGACCCACCTAACAATCTAACTCTACTGTAGGTGTCTGGTCTCCATGGAAACCGGGAGTCATTTCACAAACAGAAGATTAGGCCTCATGGGAATGAAGAGATGGGGAACTCTCAAGAAGCAGAGTTTTCATTTACAGTGCTGTGGAGTGAAGGTGTCAAGCCAAGGCCGCTGAGTCAAACTCAGCTAAGCACAGAGCACAAAAGCTGGTTTCCTGGCTCTCTGCCTGTCAGCAGGATTGTTCTGTTTGCAGAGAGCAATGTGAAGGTGTTCGGGAGCAAACGTTATGGAATTTCTTAAAGTGATGCTTCACAGAGTCAAGAGATAGCCACTGATTGGATAGGATTTTCTTAGATTTCCTCACAGTGGCAAGATGGCTGCAGGACCTCCAGGTCTCACGTTCTCCAAGGACAGTAGCCAGTGCAGGAAGGAAGAATATCTTCCCATCTCATGATTTTCCCACCACAGGGTCCTGCCTTGACCAGGATATGCAGTGACTTCTTGTTCTCCATTGGCCAGACACAGCTCATGTCCACTCCTGGACCAAGAGACCGAAGTCACAACAACTCCTGGACCAAGCACTGAAAAGACAAGAAACCAACACCAACGAAGAAAGGGATATGTCTGTTTCTTTAATGGTCAGGTTTCTGTAGTGTGTCCTGCCAGCCATCTCTCTATTTTTCCTTCCCTCCCTCCTGAATGAATGAAAAAAAGAAATAAAAAGAAAGAATATGACTTGTCCCAGGTTTAGGCACCAGGTGTATGAAAAAAAAAAAAAAAAAAAAAGAAAGAAATAAAAAGGAAAGGCTGTGGCTTCTCCTAGGTGTGGGTGTGGTGGAGGAGAACATTTATTGTAGATGAAAGTGTTACATCGTTGGGGGCCAAGGGCATCTGTGAGAGTCCAGAATTGGTGTGGCCAGACTGAGCTGTGCCATGTGGGGAGAGGGGTGGGGAACCAGGTGCGACAGCCGGGAGGCCCAAAGGTACAAAGAGTGTAGGTAACCAAAATGTCTGGATTATATAGGGAATAGCAGCCCAGCCCCTGGGCTGGAGAGTTTAGGGTAGGGACCCTGGAACAGGCAGGGACTGCGTGTGCAGGGAGAGCCTGGTGGCCAGCTCAGCTTTGATATGCTAGCCAGGATCTTAGCCATTGGTCCCAGGTTTGAAACCTAACACCTCTCCCCCCACCCCACCCCCCAACTTGCTTTACTAGCCCAATGGGCATGTCCCACGAAAGCCTTCATCTTTCTTTGTATCTCTTTGACAAGGTCTCATGCATCCAAGGTTTGCCTTAAGCCTGCTGTGCAGCTGAAGTTAACCTTGAACGCCTGGTCCTTCTGCCTCCGCCTAGGTACTAATGTTACAGGTGAGCACAGTGGCTGCTCTCCTGGCCCTTTGCCTGTGCGCAGGATTGCCTGGGTTTATGTGCTACCGGAGACCAGACCCAGGGCTTCATGATGCTTGGCAAGCTCTGCCCAATCTTAGTCCTTCACTTTCTGTAACAGAGAGGGTATGTGGCAGAGACATTTAGCTCCTCATCACCTGGTGACTTTTTGAGTTCTCCCAGAGAACAAAACAAAACTAACATTTCCTACTCCTAAAAATACAAATAATTACATCTTCCAGGAGGACTATGATGTGGCTCAGGTGGTAGCATGCTTGTCTAATGTTGTCCAAGCCCTGCCCTGTATAAGCTGGTTGTGACAGGGCAGGCCTGTAATCCTGGGCCTAAAGGAGGAAGATCAGACATCCAAGATCATCCTTGGCAACACGGCAAGCTCAGTGTTAGCCTGTGCTACCTGAGACCCTTCTAGGGCCGACCTACCACCTGAGTCTCCCTTCTAGGGCCTCAGGGCCTCAGGGTGTGCAAAGGTTATTACACACCCTTTATTGAGTGGCAACCATTTCTACTTGGGTAAATACACAGACAACCCGAACTCTAGCCTACAGGCTTCTTGCTCTGATGATAAAGCATCCGAGGGCGAGGCGTGAGTGGTGGGCTCGGTGGAATCGTCCTCCCCTGGTCCAGCCTGGCACAAATTCCAAATGGATGTGCAAGAGAAAAGCACTGAACTGTCCCAGTAGGTGGAAGTTTCTCCCCAGCCGTACCCTGACAGACGCATCTCACAGCCCCGTGCAGTGAGGAACAGGCAATAAGCCCTGAAGAGAAAGGTTTCTCCTCCTAGGTTCTCAGGTTCTCACGCACCCTAAAGGTTATTGCACTCCCTGTATTGAGTGGTGACCGTTTCTACTTGGGTAAAGGCAAGCTTTCTTCAAGTGTGTGCATCAGACTCACACCCGAGCAGCTGGTGAGCTGTCATCTAGAAGACACTAGACAGGCACTTGGTTTGAGTTAGTGGCCAGCTGGGTGCCTGGGGCTTTGCTGCTCTGAATGGTTTTAAAGGCAGAGCAAACAGAAGGGCTTCTGGAGACTTCAAGCCATCGTAGGAGCACACTGCATGGCTGCCTTGGGGTCAGAAGCGAACTTTAAAAACTCCCATGGAACTGTCTGTCCAGTTTACTCGTGGTTCTGGACCAGCTGGCTGGGTGCCTGGCAAGGCAAGGTCGATATCTCCTCACAAGAGGGACATCTCTGTCTCGCTTTCACTAGCTTCAGTATGGCTGCTCCAGGGTACAAAGACCTGCTCTTGACTTAGAACTTTGCCAAGGTAGAGACAGCTGGACCAAGCTTGGGAGGAGGAGGAGCCATTCAGAGATCCACAGGAAGATGGCATCTCTGTCTTGCAGTGTCCTCGTCACTTTGAAGAGCTCTTGACCTGAGCTTACTGTCCTTGGTTTTTCCCTAATAGACTAAAATATGGAGTCAAGTCACAAAGCATGGGGGGTTAGGGGGTGGGGGATGGGGGACACCCTTGGAGTCCTGACTAGGGCAAGAGGCCATTTTATAACACCTACCTGTTCCTCTGTGGGAAGTAGCTGGGCAGTAGTAGAAACTTAAGCGATGTTACCAGGACTCAAAATGTGTGCTTGCTCATGGCTTCTTTTGCAAAATAAAGAATATTTGGTGGTCCAAGCTTTGTGGTACATACTATTACTCCCAGGACTCAGGAGGCAGAACCAGGTGGATCTCTGTGAGCTTCAGGCCAGCCTAGTCTACATAGTGAGTTCCCTGAGAATGAAGGCTATGCAGAAAGACCCTGTCTCAAAGAACCCTAAAGCAACAAGAATATGTGGTAGGCTATATTTATAGATTTTTTTTTAAAGACAGGGTCTCATATAGCCCAGGCTAGCCTTGAACTTACTATTGCAGGAGATGACCGTGAACTCCTGATCCTCCTCCCTCCATATCCCTAGTGCTAGGATTAAAGACATGCACCACCATACCTGGTTTATGTGGTACCAGGAACTAACCCTAAGGCATCAAGGGTGCTAAGCAAGCACTCTACCAACTAACCTACATCCCGATCCATATTTATGGACTTCTTTTTACCTACACTGATGATTCTTTCTTTTTTCTTTATTTAATTAATTTATTCAGATTACATCTCAATTGTTAGCCCATCCCTTGTATCTTCCCGTTCCTCCCTCCCTCCCACTTTCACCCTATTCCCCTCCTCTATGTCTGTGACTGAGGGGGACTTCCTCCCCCACTATATGATCATAGGCTATCAAGTCTCATCTTAGTAGCCTGCTTATCCTTTCTCTGAATGCCACTAGGCCTCCCGAACCAAGGGGAAGTGGTTACACTGATGATTCTTAATTGCTCTGCTGTATGAGTTGCAAATCTCATGGTCTCAGGATCTGAAAGCCCTTGTTAGGACAGTTCCTCTCCAGAGTGTACTGCTACCATGGTCCTATTGCACCTGCCCTCAGAAGATGTGTGGAGCCCAGAGAGTTCCCAGTGTCCACCCTTCAACTTGCAAGATTTCCCGGGGGCCCATGAGTGAGCCTGGAACGTTTTGCTGGCTACTGCTGCTACCTACTTTCAGGAGGCACTGGAAGCCATAGTAGACTCCATTGTCGCTGGGCTGGTGCCTGGAAAGAATGACATCAGACTCTGGCTGCAAGTCAGGACTATTTTTAGCAGCTGATTGGCTGGCAGGAGGTTGGCAGCCTGCGTATAAGGTGAGGCAGAGGTGGAGTCCTGAGATTCCAGTCTGGCACAGCCAGAGAGGCCAGCTCTGTACAGTGGCCTCTTTTCTTTGCAGCTTGGGTTCCATGTATGGCTCCCTTGGGGCCATCATCCATGAAGCTGGGCTTGGCAGCAACTAAGTATACTGATATGAATACCCTACCCTGCTCTCACTGTGAGAGCAAACCGTGGCAAGGATGATTCTGTGCTGTCTGGTACAGCCTCCACCCCCTCGCCATGTGGAAGTAGCATCACAGTGACTCAGAGGGGTCTTGTGCAAGTTCAAGGAGATATGGGCATCATGCTCAGCCACTAGGACACATTGCTCGCATCGGCCTCTGTGAAGGTGTCTCAGGAAGTCAGGGCTTTGGCCTTCTAGCTGCCTTCAGGCCCCCAGGGTCGCTGGGCTCCAGCCAGGTTCCCTGTGGGAGCTACCTTCCTTGCCGATTTCTGAGGTCATAAATTATAGTAAAGTACAATAATGTCAATGTGTACAAATGTAGAAGAAGCCACTCTTACCTCAGAGAAGCCCCATGCAGAATCAAATAAGCTACTCCTGGGCCCTCAGAGAGGGCATCGGCCAAACAGCCTCAAGATCAGATGGTGCAGCCAGGTTCAAGATGTCCCTTTTGGGTAACTATCAAAGCCTGTCTTTTGGAAAATGTCAGAGAAAGAATTATATTGTGTAGGTGAGCTGTAGGACCTCTCAGTTCTGATTAAGGGCCCTAATTAAGCTTGATCCTCAGGGACCTTGTGAACAGGGCCTGGGGGGCTCAGCGTTCCCTAGCCATGTTCCTCTGCAACCTTTCAGTCCCCCTCCCTGGGCTGGCATGTGACACAGTGGTAGGGTGTACAAGATCCTGGATTTCCCAGGCTGCATCCCCATCACGACAACAGCAACAATTACAATACAGTAGGCTTAAAAGGTGAAGGTTTCTGAGATAGAGTGGGCACACTGTGGACTGTCCACACATCGGGCAGCCACCATCATAGTGCACACAAGACACACAGGAAACCCCAAGCTGCCCTCACTGCCCTCACTGCCCTCACTGCCCTCACTGCCCACGTTCTCCTCTTCCCAAAGCTGCTTTCCGTTTGCCTTTTCTACAATCCCCCTACACACACACACACACACACACACACACACACACACACACACACACACCTGGAAGTCATTCTCATCTCTCCAGGAGTTCCTGTGTCGGCATGCCTCAGTGGTGGAGTGTAACCTGAAAGCAAGATCAACCTTATTCTTCTTCAAGAGGCTTTGGTGAGACTGTTTATCACAGCAACAGAAAGCAAACCGAATCTAGGAGTTTGACAGTTTTAGTTATTGAATAACAGTTAGTGGAAAGTGGTTAAGGAATTAAGTAACAGCCGGGCATGGTGGTGCATGCCTTTAATCCCAGCACTTGAGAGGCAGAGGCAGGCAGATTGCTGTGAGTTCAAGGCCAGCCTGGTCTACAAAGCTAGTCCGGGACAGCCAAGGCTACACAGAGAAATCCTGTCTCGAAAAACCAAAAACCAAAAACCAAAAAAAAAAAAAAAAAGAAAAAAGAAAGAAAGAAAGAAAGAAAGAAAGAAAGAAAGAAAGAAAGAAAAAAGAAACTAAGTAACAACTGAAGGGGCTTTGGCTTGAACATGGACAGCACGGCTCTGGCAGGCCCTGTCCTCCCCAGTTCCCTTTGCCTGGTTAAAAACTCTTAAATTACATCCCCAAAGATTGCCTCTTATTGGCTATTTCCTCCTCCTGTGGCTTACTACCAAGGTCCAGCTATCAAAGTATTGAAGTTGAGCAATTAAAAGCCCCCTTTGGCTCACCTAATTAACATACCCAATTAAAATTAAATACCTCAGGCTGGAGAGATGGCTCAGAGGTTAAGAGCACTGGTTGCTTTTTCCAAAAGTCCTGAGTTTGATTCCCAGCAACCACATAGTGGCTCACAACCATCTATAATGAGATCCTGGTGTCCTCTTCTGGCTCTAGCATGCAGGCAGAACACTGTACACATAATAAATCTTTTTTTTTATTTAATTAATTTATTCTTGTTACATCTCAATGGTTATCCCATCCCTTGTATCCTCCCATTCTTCCCTCCCTCCCATTTTCCCCTTATTCCCCTCCCCTATGACTGTTCCTGTGGGGGATTACCTCCCCCTGTATATGCTCATAGGGTATCAAGTCTTTTCTGGGTGACCTGCTGCCCTTCCTCTAAGTGCCACCAGGTCTCCTCCTCCAGGGGACATAGTCGAATGTGAGGCACTAGAGTACGTGAGAAAGTCATATCCCACTCTCCACTCAAGTGTGGAGACTGTCCTGTCCATGGGCTAGATCAGGGTAGGGGTTTAAAGTTTACCGCCTGTCTTGTCCTTGGCTGGTGCCTTAGTTTGAGCGGGACCCCTTGGCCAAAATCTGCCTATCATAAACACATAATAAATCTTAATAAAAAACAAAAACCTCATCCCAACACCAGGTTTCCGCTTGTACCTTTATAAACTACCATTTTCTTTTCTGCCACACTTGTCTCCTCTCTATCCAGAAACAGTCTTTTGTCGTTGTCCCCCCCAACAAATACCCTCCCCCCTCCCGTGCCCCTTTCCTCCCTTGGTTTCCTTCCCTTTCTCCCTCTTCCTCTATGCCCTGTTTTTGTTCCTTATCCCTACCCTCTGTCTCTCTGTGGGAAATGAAGCTTCTGCACTGACACCTTGGTCTTGGGGGTCCTAAGCTGACACTTTTCCTTTCATATAGTCCTGCGACTTGGATTTGGTCTACAGAACTCCCTAGCCCCCAACCCAGGTCTCGAACACTCAGACCTCATGATCTCCTCATCCAGCAGCAGCTGATCTTTGCTGTCCTAAACAGTCTCCAGGTAATCAGGTGACAGCTGTGGAGTATCGGGTGTCCTTGCTCTGTCCCGTGGAATTGGAGAGCCTGCACCCCATGATCTTCATTGATTATGTGGACTTCCTGGGACACCAGACAGGCACACTCTGTTCAGTTCAGCTTGGTTGGAAGTTTTCTTTTCACTTCTGGTGGCCACGCCACTGGAATCCAGTGTCTGTTCCTAACCCTCTACAAATCCTGTCTGACAGGTTCTGGATTTCTCTTCCTGCTATTGTCCCTCTCTTGGAGGTCCTGAACTGATACTTTTCCAACAACAACAACAACAACAACAAACAACAACAACACAATAGTTAAATCCAGGAAAAACAAAATGTTGTACAAAAAAAGAAAAAATAACCATAGCATCCTAAGTGTCTAAGTTGAGACAATGTCATGGGTCATAACGACACTAAAAGTAAAGCAAGGATTCGGTCACAGATCGTGATAGTTGTGAATATAGTGAGTAGGATATTATATTGACAGTCTATGGAGATTTATGGTGTGCATGAAGGAAAAACAAAACAAAAAGAAATAAGAATATAGTTACTAATAGTTAGCAATGTGGAAGGAAAAAAACAAAAAGCAGCTGAGAGGTAAGCCCAGGGAAAGGAATCAGAGGTGGGAAGGGAGTGCTTATGTCAGAACCTTGCAGCACTAGTGACTTTCCAAGCAATGTCATAAGAAAAAAAAATCACACTCCCAAAGGGAGACATCTGGTCAAAGACTTGAGCCCCAATACCATCCTAGTCTCAACAATATGATTGCCGAAAGCCTGCCAACCTAATTTCAATCCTCCACACCTGCCTTCGAGGGAGGCAGAGCATCGATCCCAGTTTTGTATGTTGCCTGTCCACTGGTACAAGTGAGTGTGAACCTCAGCCTCCCTGGGTCGTGCACAAAGCCACCACAGTCTCTTCTTTGCTACCTGTAGCTTCCATCTCCGCTATCAGTTTGTGAGGGAGGCCCCTTATCTCGTCCCTGTGGGAAGAGCTTGGCTACCTGCTCTGCTTTCTTCCCTGGCGTGGGCAGACAAATGCTATTGATCCACCCTTACCTGCACCACCGTGCCTTGGGAGCCACTTTCAAAGTGATTCTCCCAGGCTCAGCCCTTGTGTGGAGCTGTGGCTTTGCCTCTGGAAGGTCATGGGTGAAGAAGGACTGTCCTCAGAACCCAGTGCAGCGAGCAATGATCACTGTCGTCATCCTTCAGGGCCCATGTGTCTCTTATGAGATGGTACCAACACCAGATCCATTCTGATGGTGAGGAGGTCTTCTGGCAGATCCTGTAGATCCATTGCCCCGGCGTGTGAGAGTTACTACCAGGCTGTTGCTGCTCCGAGGCCCTGAGTGCGTCTCCTGTTCTGCCTCTTCTTTATGTTATTTTATCTAAGTGTCAGGCATGAAATTTTTATTTGAGGGGGGAAGGGGAAGAGAGGAGAGGAACTGAACCAATCAGTCCCAAGGCTTCCAGCAAGGCAGCCATTGTCAGAAAAAGACTGGGAGGCGCGGAGCAGCGCCCTGTCTGCGTGTGGAACAAGTGAAGACCGTCTGAATGAGAAAAAGCGAGGGTTACTTTATTGACTAAAGCAAGGCGGTCAGGCCCTTTGCTTGACAGTGAAAGGTGAGGAGAAAGCTCTGGCGTAGACAGAAGGCACCGGGTGTGTCTGGGTTAGGGGTGTCATCCTGGGGAGGGGGCAGGCTCCCTAGAAGTCGGTGTCCCATGTGACTAATTAGGGGAGCATACCTGGATTTCTCTGATTGACCCTAAGGGAGACAGAAGCAGGGATGTTTGTCTCCACAGGAGTGAGTGATGGGCTATCTTTTCATCTCACAGGAGAGGAATGAAAGTGTACACCACCAAGCCCAGAGCAACAAGCATGCTCACTATTCTCTCACAGAAGGAGTGTGGTAGTTAAGCTGGCATGGTGGTGCACGCTTTTAATCCTAGCACTTGAGAGACAGAGGCAGGAGGATCTCTGTGAGTGTGAGGCTAGTCTGGTCTCATACTGAGTTGCAGGCCAGCCAGGGCTACATGATGAGACCCTGTTTTTGTTCTTGTTGTTTGTTTGTTTGTTTTTGGTTTTGGTGGGGGGGGGGTCGAGACAGGGTTTCTCTGAGTACCCCTGGCTGTCCTGGACTCCCTTTGTAGACCAAGCTGGCCTCAAACTCACATCGATCCACCTGCCTCTGCCTCCCAAGTGCTGAGATTAAAGGTGTGCCCGGCCCCGTGAGACCCTGTTTTTAAAAGAAAAGTCGTTCAAAGGTTTCTTTGATTGTATATTGGAGTTTGAGGCCAACCTGGGTCATGTGATTCTCTGTCACAAAAGAAAACAATCTATCTTCCCTTTCTAGCCCTATAACCAAGGTATGAGCAGCAACTCTCTCCATGCAACTCAACTCTGTGCTCTCACACAGGGTTACTGCAGAAGCCACGAGAAAGAAAAGCAGATGGAAAAGAAAGAGAGTGCCAGACAGGGTTGCAGGAATAAGCTGCACTCACCATGACCCAAAGACCCTACCACATGCAAAATAACTTGAAATACCTTGGTGTATTAGCAGAGACCAAGGGACATGTAGGAGGCCAGCCCCACTATAATACCAGATAGAGCATTTCAAACACTCAAAACAGAAGAGACAGGATATCTGGAGCCCCAGAGCTTAGCAGGCAGCCTCAGGGAAGGCATGTGTGGAATAGGGGTGGAGTTGGCCTCCTCATGTAGGGGGGCAGCTTCCGGGTCTGAATGAGGTAAATCAAATGCAAACGTGTTCCAGAATGACAGAGGAGTCTTTCTCCTGGTGCCTGACATCTGCTCAGCTAAGATGCCTCGCTAACTTGATCCAAAAGTGAGCTCCTTCTGTGCTCACCTGGTCTCTAGGTGAGCAGCAACTGCCCTCTGAGGTCAGTAGAGGAAGACACTGTTAGCCTTCTGCTTCAGTTGGCCTACTTATGATCGCTTATCTGCCCCGGGGGCATGACTCTGCCCAGGGCCCTATAGCTCTCTCTCCCCCCCCTCTCCCTCCACCACCCTCCCTTCTGTCTCTCTTACTTTCTCTCTCTCTCTCTCTCTTCCTCTTTCTGGGGTACCCCTTCCCCCCTTTTCCTTCTCCCCCCATGCTCACTCAATAAACTCCATATAACATAATATCTGCTGCCTGGTACCTTACTAGACCTTCATATCTTATCACCTTGTACCTTATTATATAATTATTATATATAGCAGACACTGCCGCTGAGATGTACACAGTTGATGATACATGGCATGGCAGGGTGGGTCATAGGTGTGCTAGTTAGTTTTTTTTTTTCCAACTGACACAAACTAAAGTCACTTGGGAATTAATTCAATAGGCCTCTGAAAATAGCTTGGGGTAATTTTCTTGATGGATGGTTGATGTGGGAGGAGCCACAGAGCACCCGAGCAGTGCCACCCTTGGTAGGTGGTCGTGGGCTGTGTGAGAAAGCAGGCTGAGCAAGCATGAGAAGTCAGCCACATTCCTCTGTTTCTGTTTCAGCTCCCCCCTTGGCTTCTGCAAGCTGAAGTAGAGCCTGCCCTCTGTGTTTTAGTTACTTTTCTGTTGCTTTGATAGAACACCATGACCAAGGCCACCTACAGAAGGAAGGGTTTATTGGGGGCCTAAGAGTCCAGAGGGTTAGGGACAGTACTAGCCAAGCAGAGGTATGGTGGCTGGAAAGCTGAGCGCTCACGTCTTGAACCATAACCGAAAGCAGAGAGAGTGCCCCGGAGGTGGCGTGAAGCTTGCCTCAGGTGACATACTTCCTCCAGTAAGGCTGCACCTCCAAAGCCTCCCCAGGTAACACCAACAACAGTGGTCTAAGTGTTGAAATGCCTAAGACTTATGGGGACTTCTTTTTCACACCACCATACTCCCCACGTTGTTTTTCGTTATGGTGTTTACCATAGCAACTGGTCCCAAATCAGGACACCAAGCATTTCCACTTGAGGGTGCCCGTACTTCACCACTGTGCCACAATGGCTCTCGGCATCTGCGCTCAACGAATGTGGCCCAGGACAGCTACAATCATGGCTTAACACAAAACTACCAACTTAAAATACCAGGTTCCCCCGACCCGATTGTTTCGGTAACTTAATTGCATGATCCTTCAATGTGAACTTATTTTTATCTTTTGCAATGTAAGAGGCTGAACATACCTGCTTGGCCTTGACACTTCCTTATGTAGTGCTGGACAACCATTGCCTATACATTGATGAAGGCTTCCTAAGGGCTCCAGCCAAGCAGAAAAGGCTTTTGTGGCGCATGATCCCTGCTGAGGTTCTGGCCAAACTCCATGAAATAAATATTGAAGGCCCAGAGGCTGGCAAAGACACTGAGAAAGGGCACTAAGTGAGGGATGAAGGGACCCTGGTGGGTCAGGAAGAATATTTTAGGCAGAGGTAGAGTGGCCCTAGGAGGCCCATGAACAGTAAGTCTGGAAAGGTCAGTTGTGAAGCCAAGGATGGTCCATCAGGCCCAGTGACTTAGGCAGCTCCACTCACCTGGGGTACCCACTGCGGATCTCCCACCCACTTTCAACATGGCCTTTCACAAAACATCCCTGAGACCTACAATGGCTCAAAGGAGGATTCTATAATCTCACATGATGAAAAGTAATGCTCACTCAGAAGAAATTGAATTCAGCATTTGGCATTTGCATTTTCCCTGGACTAGCCATAGGTGGTACCAGGTTTTCCGGAGATTTGGAGCAGTGGGAGCAACTGCAGCCCCAGTCAGTCCCCAGATCATGAGAGGAAAGAGTGGACACTCTACAGAGTTGTGCTGATGGGCCAGTGTGAGGTGATTACACACTTGTATTTATGCTCTGTTCAACCTACCGAGGATTTTTCTGAAACATGACACCATCTTGGGTGGAGAGGCATCTGTCTGGTGATTATGGCTGTTATTGGATCCGGTGCCATGTGGTTATTATCCAAAGAACATTTCCCTTGGGGTCCCCTTGGCAAATGTGTCCCCAGAGTGCTAACAGAAGGGTGTTTCCCCTCACTCTCCCTGGTTCGTATGTAGGGAGGTGCTATCCTCTCTCTGTGCCCTAGGTCATGGGGCCTTCACAGTCTGCCTGGCCTAACCTGCCTCCCCACATTCCTTCTCATTTACACTGGCCGCTGCCCTGACAGGCTGGAGCAGGCTGCCTCAGCAGAAAGATGCATTACAATTCTAGTCCAAAAAGGTTTAGGCTACAGTGTTGTGAAAACAGTCCTTGGGGATCAGAAAAGGGTTAAAAAGACACTGGTGCTCAGAGATGCCCCCGGGTAGAGAGAGGTAATGTGACATGCTGGATGGCTGCAAAGAGGGAGCTTGGGATGTGTGGCCTGGCAAATGGCTCTATTGATCTAACCTCAGTTTCCTCATCTGCTTCTCACAGGGAGAGTGGACATCATACTGGCGCAACACAGTATTTCTGAGGGCAGATAGAGATCTTAAAGCAGCATGACCCAGCCTCAGCTGGGGCACTGCAGGCATCTGCTTGTGGACCTGGATCAGCTTGTCCCATAACAAGTCTAAATGCTGCTTCTCCTCAGAGCCTTCCCGTACCAGGATGGTGAACACATCCTATGCCTCCCACACTTCCCTTTTCCTAACTCCCACACCCTTTTCTACCCAGAATGTTTAGAAAGGACGTGAAAGCCTGTAACATTGGCTAGAAGAAGATCTGGTCTAGAGGAGCATTAATCTAAGAGAGTTTTTAAAAATCTTTTGAGTGGTGTGTCTTTATCTTGTTCCCCAGGTATCTCTTGCTCACTGTTCCCTGAGTTCTTTCTGTTAAATGACCACAGAGCTCTTTATTAGCCACCCACGCAAAAAAAAAAAAAAAAAAAAAAAAAAAATCCAAGGCTATTGTTAACGTACCTCTCAGCTTAATCTTATCTGCCTCCTGTGCTGTTTTTGCTTTTGGAGAAACTGTGGTCTTTCTGAATGTTATATCCATCTTCTCATGGCCCCAGAGCACCTGCAAAAGGCACCGGCTTGCCATCAGTGCCTGGCCCTCCACGGTGCACCCATGGGCTCTGGATTCTGGTCAGGGTTTAAAGGTGGTGTCCTTATGTATTTGTTGGAGGTGCTGAGGATCGAACCTAGGGCCTGATGCACGCAAGGCAGTCACTCTATTGCTGAGACACAGCACCAGCTTCAGCCTTTGGGTCCCCAGCAAGCTGAGCCTAGCAAGTGCGTTCTAGGAGTCAGGAAGACGATTCCTTGTGTCTGAATTGGATGGTGGAGTTGGATGGCATTGCTTCCTCCACTCTTCCAGTTGGTGGGCGTTGACGGTTCTGATGAGTGCCTTGCTTCATCCTGACCACTAACAACAACAACAAAAAAAGCCACTGCTGACCCTGGGTGGCTGTAGGACAGCAGGAGTCTCTGGCCACCTGAGAGGAGGGACGTGGGAAACCTGGTGACTACCAGAAGCTGGGTGAAGAAGGTTCTCCAGTTCTGGGGGTCTGACATCCAGGCCCTGGCAGGTTTGGTGTCTTGGGAGGGCTTCTGATTCAAAGATGGCGCCTTCTGTTACATTATCCCATAGAAGAGTGAGAAATCTCACCTTTCTAGCTTCCAACAAGGATATGAGGCTCATTCATAAGGGCTCCCCCATGAGATCTAGTCACCCCTCCACCCTCTGCCCCTGAAAAGGTCCTACCCCTAATACCAGCCCCTTAGGTGTTAGGGTTTGAAGCATGCATTGGGGGTAAAGGCCTAGACACCCTTTGTGTCAATTGGCGTGAACGTTGTTAGAACTCACTGTGCCTTCCTGCCTTGTTTCCCATGTCTTGCATGCCGTGGAAGGCTCTAGGCTCTAGAGTCTAGGGAATCAGAGTCAGGGAGATACCTCTGTGCCCTCCAGGGGGCCCCACCCCATGCTCACCTGCCCACAGCTGACATACAGCAAATTGCGAACAGGAGTGTAACATGCAAACCTGCCCCATTGGGCAGAGAAACCTCTGCTGCCCCAAGAGCTGATACATGGCTTGGCCCTTAAGATGATGTTTGAAGGCTCATAATTCTGTCCCGTACTGATGGCATCAAGCATGTTTTCTCTCCCCTTTGGGGACATAGTCATGGGAACTGGCTGAGGCAGGTTTTTTGCATCCAGGGAAAGTAATTCCATGCTGGTGAAAACAATGCCAAGCCATTGCCGCACCGCCCACCTGCCAGCTTCTAATTACTGATGGGCAGATGGGGAGAAGCTGGCTAATGCCAGGCAAGCCCTAAGCGCTGACGGTGTGGCACAGGGAAGGTGGCCCCATGTCACAAATAAGGAGAGACTGGTACCCTAGTGACAGGAGCCCAGCTCTGCCCTCGGAGGAAATATGGCCAGACTGTGGAATCCGAGTGTGTGTGGCCGAATGCCTGGAGCAGAGGGAGGAAGGCCTAGGAACGGTCTTGCTGGTAGGACAGTCCTAGAGAAGTGTTGGGGCTATGCTAGCAGCTGAGCAAGGCAAGAGTCAGGAGAAGGCATGGAAGAAACGCTCCTGAAGGAGCAAGGCTTTGGCGGTGCTTGAAGGGAGCACACACCTGGAGCTCAGAGTCCTAGGTGTCCTAAGAGGATTGGGGGGCAAGGAGTTCCAACTCTGGGATCAGGGGTACCAGGTACCTGTAGAGACAAGCTGGGGACAGGATCATGTAGGGGAGAAGAAAAACAAGCAGGTCGGTCAGACCACTGGACATGGAGCCTTGCCATCCTGATTCAGGCTTGGTCCCTGAAGTCTCCTAAAGAGTGGCTCCCTGGGACAACCTCACTCTGGTGAATTTTTACCAGTCCTCTGGTTCCACCCACTGCAACCAGCTCCTCACCCATCTCTCCCTCCCCTCTCCCATTGCTCCTCCCCTTGCAGGAGCGAATAAGCTAGAGTGGCCTTGCCTGGGTACCCACCCACCGTTCTTGTCCTTCCTCAAGGCACAGTTTCATTCCTCTTCCATTATTATTTAGGTGTGTGTGTGTGTGTGTATATGTGTGTGTGTGTGTATGTGTGTGTATGTGTTTGTATGTGTGTGTGTATGTGTGTATGTGTGTGTATGTGTGTGTTGTATGTGTGTGTGTATGTGTGTGTGTATGTGTGTGTATGTGTGTGTTGTATGTGTGTGTGTATGTGTGTGTATGTGTGTGTGTATGTGTGTGTGTGTATGTGTGTGTATGTGTATGTGTGTGTATGTGTATGTGTGTGTATGTGTGTGTATGTGTGTGTGTATGTGTGTGTATGTGTGTGTGTATGTGTATGTGTGTGTGTGTGTGTGTGTGTTGTATTCATGCATGTTCCTGTGTGCACATAAGTATGCATGCTGAGACCAGAGGATAAACTTGTAGTTTCCCCAGGAACTGTCCAACTGTTTTTTTTAACACAGGGAGTCTCACTGGCCTGGAGCTTGCAAAGCATGCTAGGCTGGCTGATGAGCAGGCCACAGGGACCTATCTGTCCATGTCCACCTTCCCAGCCTGGAGACCTCAAATGTGTACCACGCTATCTCAAAAGTTTTGGCTGCAATTCTGGAGCTTGAACTCAGGTCCTCATGCCTGTTTGGCAAGCCCTCGACCTACTGAGCCAGTCCCACGGCCCCTTGAAGGCTCATTTTCCAAACCCAAGGTGTTCCTGTCCTATGCAGGAAGCCTGCCTCCACCCAGCGGCACTCTTCCCCTTCCCTGCTGCCTTCAGGTTCCAGCCACCACTCACCACATGCTGACTTTACCCCATGCACTATGCTCGGGACTCCAGAACTATGGTTTCTGTCTTCCCAACCATACCACTGAGTAGCTGGCATCACCCATATTTAAGGAAGGGCTAGGGTTAGATATTTTTCAGGCAGAAACTATTGAGGGCTTGCTTAGCCTGTCTTGGCAGAGTTTGGCTGTCTACTCTGCCTGCATCTAAACTTGCCCATTTTTAGGCAGAATTCTGTCTGTGGCAGAAATGAGGACATTTTGCCCAGTGGCTGGTTTGCCACATTTGAAGCCAACTCCATAAGGAGGTTCTTTGATGCTCATCATCCTCTTTGGCCATCAAGATAGATGCTTTAAGTTAATAGAGATGAGATATGATAGATCTTAATATACATTCAGAAATTTAGACCCAACAACATAGGAAAGATGTTTGCTTCAAGTTTGCCAAATACAAATGGCCAAATCATTATAAATGTAATATTTATGTAATTCCTGATTGTCTCGTGGTTCTTCCTGATGTATGTAGTTTATTTTACTTGTGTGTAATAATATAAATGAATATCTTAAAAAAGAAACATAATCAAAATAATTTAAAAAACAAAAAACAAAACAAAAATGAAGGGAACGCAGTGAGGGGAACTTCGGAGGCTGGATCAAGCCAATGCAGCCAGCACTGGCTTAAGGTTGTCACAACATCTGCACACCTGCAGCCAGCCTGCCCCACAAGGCTGCGGGCCTCTTCCCAGCCCCGGAGAGGGATCTCCTCTCAGGCTGCGAAGACTTGATGCTGGACTCACTTTAGTCTGGCGCCCTGGTTACAGGCTACTGACTTAGCCTCCAGCTTCCACTTCTGGGGCAACAGAAGGTCCCTCTCTCTCCTGCCCCACAGGTGGAAGTGAGGAATGTGTCCTGCATGGTTATTTCCTATGGGCTTTGAGCACTGCTATGTACATGTGCACTTGCGCCTCTAGGCACCAGGGTGCAGCCCATGAGGTCACTTTCAGGCCTCGTTCCTCAGCCTTGATTTCCTGCATGAAACTTAAAGCAAGAACAAACAAGGTGCTTGTTTGGGCCTGCAGAACATGTATGTATATGTGTGTTTGTATGTACATATCCATATGAGTATTTTTGCATGTCTGTATGTTTGCATGCAATTTACATGTGTATATGAGTAGGTGTATGCGTGTATGTATTTGTGGTATGTGTGTTGTGTGTGCATGTGTATATATGTATATCTGTACATGTTTGTGTATGTGTGTGTTTGCGTGGACATGTGTTTCTCTATTGTGTACAGCTCCTAGAACAGTCCTCTCATTCAAGTGCTAACCAGGACCAACATTGTCCAGTTGCAGAGATGAGGTTGAAGGGTGGTAAGGCCATAGACCCCAATACAGTTCTGATCCTTAAGGTAGATGCAAATCTTGTCTGACGTCTCAGGGGATTGGCCAGTTTAGTATTTTAACTGCATGTCTCCACTTTGTCATGTAATGAGTTCCCAAGTATCAGGTGATTTTGGGAGGTGCACAGCCTGAGCAAGTGATGATGTGGGGACCTGCCAATCTCACCCCTGCCAACCAAGAAGAGACAGGAGAGTCAATTTGCCAAAAGAAGATACAAGACAAGGCCCATGGGGGCCCAGGCAAAGGGCAGCTTTCTTCTCCTACACAGCCTGGAAGCTTACCTCCACTCTGGGTAGAAGTGCGCAGTGTCTTAGGTCTGTCCAAAGGATGTCTGACTGGGTGGGCATCTCTAGATACTTCCAGGAGAGAAGACAGGAGGTGGTGTCTGAGAAAAGATGCAAGGTCCACTGTGGGAATGGACCAGCTGCTTCTGCTGTGAACAGCAGGGGCCTCTCTGGACCCTAGGCACACTGGGCTCAGGCCTCAGGCCCCTTCTCTGACAATCTAGCTGTTCGTAGGCATTGGTAACCCACGTGACCTCCTGGCACGCCTGGCTGTTGTGTTCATCATTCTATAGACAGAGATTTCTTGCTGGTGTCCCACTGTCCATGGATGTGACCATGCTGGAAACACCAGGCCAGCACGTGGGTCCCCAGCAGCTTCTGAGTCAGAAGTTGGAGCCACTCTGCACTTAAGGAGGCAGACCACCAGCAAGAAAGTCAGTCTGGCCAGTGTCTGTGGCTCTGGAGCCCAGGGCCTGTGTGAAGGCCAAGTTCCTCAAGTTGCGATGAGCTGACCTTTGCGCTGTCTAAGCTAGGAATGAGAGCTGCGTTGTGCAGCCGCCAGCCCCGTCTTAAGAGCTCTGGGTCCACTGAGGGAGCAGGTGATTTCTAAGCTTGATAAGGCCTTAGTTAGATTGCACAGCCCAGACTGCGGCTATGATGGAAGCTGAGAGAAGTGACCGTCAGCTCCTCCAGTCAAATGTCCCCTGAGCCTAGTGCTTGGCAATGGGGACAAATGACAAGGGCTTTACTGGCAGAGGAGACAGGGGATGCTAGGGCTTCAAGGTGGGACACCATGATGACTGACAGTCCCAGCAGTGGGAGGTGGAGACACAGTGGTGCATGATGGGAACTCTGCATGTTCCAGAGAGTTCTTCAGCTGCCCTGGTGGGCTACAAGGGAGAGACAATGAAAGCAATGTATGGGAAGGCTTCATGCTGCAGACGGAGAGAGATGCCCAGGTTAGACCTTGAGAGTCTCCAAATGAGTACAATGAGTTAAGACGGTACTAGGGGAAGGCTGGCCTTACTGCCCTGCCCTGTCCTTCCCTGGGGATTTTCAGCGGAGCACTGGGACTTCTAGGAAGACTTGTCTGTCTCTTTCTGAGATGTCTCTGGATTAAGCCATGATGCAAAAAAGGTGCAGGAGTCTGGAGCTGGCCTCTTCTGGAAGCAGATCACCCCTGGGTTCTTCTTCCAAAGCCACTTTTTCCTCTCCTCCCTGACCGTTCAAGTGAGCTAAGGAACTGGCTCTTCAGGTTTTGTGAGTTCAGACACCTGATCTGGGCAAGGAGTCTAAATTTGACTTGACGTCTGCTTGTGTTGGGGAGACAAGGCTTGGGGCGCAGAGAGACCCTGAAGCAGGTACACTTAGCCTGGTGAGTGGGGACAAGGAGGAGAAAGGTGGGGCAAAGGGCCGTGGAAGAGGGACACTCTGTTCTTCACTGGCGCTTCCTTGACCTAGGCGTGGAGTTTATTGTGCCTTTACTCCTAGCATCCTGAAGGCTGAGGTAAGAAGATTGCCTTAAGTTTGAGAGACAGCCTGGGCCACATAGTGAGAGCCAGGCTTACGCAAAGATAGAGAGTAAGGTCTCGCCTCAACAAAACAAACAAAACAAAACACACCAGCAATATCAAATACTGGTGGGGCCTTTGCTGTGAGTGTTCTAGCTCATGGGTTTACATAAGAGGAAGCTGAGACGGAAGCTGTCAGTGGTCTTACGCCCAGCATGTGACAATACAAGGCCAAAGGACACTGGACACAGACTCTCATCTTCCAAGTTAGTACTTTTCAAAGAGACTGTTACCTAGCTGGGGCTGGGGGCAGTAGGGAGAGCTACTCCCAGGCCCTCAGAACTTGAGTGGACTCAGCTATCTGAGAGGTAAGGGGTCCACATTGAAGGCCCCGAAAGACCTTCAAATAACTGCCACTTTCGCTAGGCCCCTCTCTCCTGTGTAAGTCACTGTATACAATGATGCTAAAGACACAGGTGACCAGGGGGAAAAAAAACCAATCACGTCCCCACCTTCTTTGAGCCTAAAATGAGTCTCCAGAGGCCTGGACCTGAACCACCGTTGGTCTCTGGGCTGTTTTAGCCAAAGAAGGAATTCTAACCAAGATCCCTGGCCAGGCTTCCCAGCCTGTGCCAAAGCCCCAAGGAGCCCAAAGAGCCTGAGGAGCCACAAATAACTGAAAGAAGCTTCCAGAAACAGTGGCTAAAGGAAGTGAGCAAGATCCACAGAGACAGGTCACATTTCTCGCGGCTAACTGAGCAATCCTGCAGATATACTTCCGTTTATGTTTTCTAGTACCTTCTTCAGATTTGAATGCTGACCAGGGGCACACGCCGGTAGTCTCAGGTGCTCCTCTGAAGGCTGATGTGGGAGCATTGCTTGAGACCAGATTTGGAGACCAGCCCACACACATCACAGTGAAATCCTAGCTTAACAAGGAAAAACTCACTAGAAACTAACAGGGACAGTTTTGAAGATTTTGTGCCTTGGACTTTTCCCCCCAGGAGTTCAATTGGGACAGTTTTGAAAAATCTATGCCTTTGTTTCAGCTCCCAGACTCACGGACGTTCTGACAGATGTGCTTGAACTCTGGTGGCTGAAATCTCAGATATCTGGAGGCAGCAGGAAAGCAGCACTGCCCTCTTGATGGCTAATGTGCCACTGGTTGAGAACATAGGAGGTTTTTTAAGCTGGTTCCACTTCCTCTTCTCCTTCCTAACAGCTTAGACAAAGTGACACAAAATGCCAAATCAAAATGCAGACCATCATCTATGAGACAAAATAAAACAGAAACAAAAGTGAAACCACTGTAAAGAAATGCACAATGTAAGAATAATCTAAGGATGGGTAAAAAAGCTTTCCAGAAGTACAGAGCCACCCAGAAGAGGTAAAGCCAAGCCCAGCCTGCCTTGTCCCACCTCATCTCCTCACTGTGCACCTCAAGAATACCAAAGTTCTGGTATCTTGCCAACTGGAATGGAATGTCCTTTAAAAGCCACTATGTGTGTGCCAGGTATGGTAGTGCACGCCTGTAACCTCAGCACTCAGGGAGGCAGAGGCAGGTGGATCCCTGTGAGTTCGAGTCCAGCCTGGTCTACAAAGTGAGTCCAGGACAGGCAAGCCTACACAGAGAAACCCTGTCTCAAAAAACCAAACCAACCAAACATACAAAAAAGCCCACAAAAACAAAACCACAGAACCCCCCTCACAAAAAAACCCCAAAACCAAAAATAAAATAAAATAAAATAAAATAAAATAAAATAAAATAAAATAA
>OU015745.1:144340752-144356897 GCA_907169655.1 Acomys percivali | reverse complement strand
TGATGGTGTGGGGGTGTTTGGCTTCAAAATGGCTCCTTGATTTGAAGATGCCCCAGGCTGCTTAGAAGATCTGTAGCCTCTGTGACATCATTGCACTTGTGAGGTATACATTGGATGGGGTTTGTTTGTGGCAGTGGAACCTTTCAGAGTTAAGGTAGACTGAGAGACCATGTGGAGGAGTGTCCTTGGGCAGGATTAATGGAGTTTTTGGGACCCTGGGTTAGTTCTTAGGAGAACAAGGGATTGGCCTCTGCTCTCTTCCTGACCCGGCCCATCATGTGATCTCTCCTTTCACACATTCTCACCCTGGTGCTGTAGCCTCCACAAGTGCCTGCAATTTCGCCTTAACATAACATTCAGGCTGCAAAAAATAAATTTATTTTCTTTATTAATACCCAGCCTCATGCATTTTATTACAGCAACAGAAAATTGAGTCAAACTGTGGATGGCTGAATTTTCACAAATGCTCTGTGTGTGTTAGAGTTAATAGTCACTTCCTTTGTGTAGTGGTTAGCACTCTAGATTTTCAACTTATAATTGCTTCTGTTTTTATTCTGAGAAACAGAAATTTAATAACTAAATTCTTTGATTCGGCATGCATTTTTATTCTATTAAGAGTTTGTTTCAAATAGTCACATGTGTGTCCAAACAATGTGATAGTATGTAGCCCATGGGTACCTGCCCTGTGTGCTGTGTTTTATTGCTTGGTCTCCGTGTCCTTCACAGATCTCCTAGAAACCAACAAGCAGTTTCTCCTGGCTCTCCCTGATCTGCCTTCTACAACTCTCTGCCTCACTGCTGGCCACTGTACAGTCAGTAGACACGCATGCTAGCAGGGCTCTGGCAGTGGTCACCGCACACTTCAGGTTGAGTGGTGCCTGCCCCATCTGCATGTCTCGCTGTGTTGTTGTTTTTTTTTTTCCAGGCAGTTTTTATTGTGCTGTCTTTAAAGTGTTTTAAAATTGCATTTATTTGATCATTTCGTGGTGGCAGGGAGCAGGTATGGAAGGCAGAGGACAGGCTGCAGGAGTCAGTTCTCAGGTTCCATCATGTGCCCCATAGGACAGTGCAAGGTGAGAGATGGCCTGACAGCAGGTAGCTTGACTTGCCTTTCCCCAGTAAACCATCTTGTTGGGCTGTGGGACTGCTACAGGGCAAAAGTTGAGGGAAATATTTCTGCTGAAGCACTGGCTGGGTTCTTAGACCTCCAAAGGCCCCCCAGTCAAGATCTGTCAAGGGACCCCATGAAGACCTTGTAGGCTTCATTAACAGTAGAATGAACAGGCCAGTGCAGCACCCAGGACCCTGGAGAGGAACGGCGCATGCTCCTTGGTGGGTAATCAGGTGGCAGCAATGGCTCTCCACAGCCCCCCTCTGAATGCCTGACTCTGGCCTGGAAGCTCTTTCTCGGATCTCAGTGAGGAACACTGCCGCACTAGATGAAGAGCTCATTTGCTGTAGCCAGGTGCTGAGCCGGATCCTAGGCAGCCAGTTCTGGTTAGTGCATACCACTCTCGGGGCAGGAGTCACACAGAGTGTCAACAGTATGTGCTTGCACTGTCCTAAAGGAGGGATTTAGTTGACATGGAGGAGCAGTGGCTTCATGGTGCCCGTATCCCAGCTCAGATCAGCCAGCAGTCAGTGAGACATCTGTTCACTCTGTGCTTTTCCAGCAAGGGAGACTACACAGGGCTGGCTGAGAAGTCCGGGACTCTATTTTAGACATGCTGCCTAACAGGTGGGGTCCTCCGGAGAGGCCACTTTCTCACCTGTCACTTGCTGGTTTCACTCACTGGGTCATGCTCTCTTTCCACGATGTCACCAGGTGCTATGACGTGGAACTCCAGAGTCTCCTATTCCTTTCACATTGATCAACGCGATGTCTTTGTAAGAACAGCTGACTCACATCACCCAGGACGGTAACGTGGGGAAGACAGAAACGCTGGCCAGTAGTTTCTTCAAGCTGTTGGCCTTTACCAAGGGTTTTCACTGTGGCCGTGGAGACTTGTGCTGTGGCGCAGGACTCTGAGGAGGACCAGTAAGAGTGGGTGGAGCCTGGAGGATGTCTACAGGCCTATGCTGAGGTGGTAGCCAGGCTTAGACGACCTCTGTTTGACACATCCATACTTAGGAAGGAATAGGGACACAACCACACACTAGTATGTGTGTGTGTGTGTGTGTGTGTGTGTGTGTGTGTGTGTGTGTGTGTAGCCAGTTCTGTGATGTCCTCATTTCCCCCATGTGTCAGGAAGTCCTTTCGATCTAGGATAAATTGTGGTGACTACTGGAGTTCATTTTGTTCCTAGCTCACAATGCCGAAGCCTTTGCACTCTTTTGCACATGTTCTTTTGCAGTTTTGCACACGTCCTTCTTTTCTGCTGCTATAGTCACCACTGTCCTGATTTTTTCAGGTCATCTGGGCCAGGCATGTCTTCTTTAAAGCCTGTGCACAGTGTCCCTTGCTCTCAGGGACCATGTCCCACACTCTGCCTGCTGTGCAGGGCCCTGGGTGAGCCACTCCCTTTCCAGCACGGCCTTAAATCCTCTGCTGCTCAGGACAACAGAGTCACCAAGTCGCTAGAGCAGAAAGTCTCTGTCCTTTTTCTGTTGCAGAGAGAGACTTTCATCTGTGGCTCCTTGATGCTCATAACCATTATCACTGTCATCTCCAATCTCTTACACATGCATGTGCTGTTGGCTTTATTTCAGACCATATAATTAGACAATGCCAGGCTCCGTAAGAGCTGGGGACTGACAGACAAGCCACCACATGACCTCACTCCCTGTGGGTGGGGCTGGCCCAGGAGCTGCCAGGTATCCCCAGAACATGGGGTCCTGCAGTTTCTCAGGCTGTGCCTGCTCCCCTGCCTACCACTTTCCATTCCTTGCTGTGTCCAAATCTTCCTCTATAAATGGTGACGCCAGGCCTGCAATGGCGTTCAGGGTAGAACCCTGAAATCTGAGGTCCGTTCTGCTGCCTTAACCCCTTTATGCCCTGATCAAGTCTCTTCATCTACCTGTGCCTCAGTTTCCTCAACACCAATAGCCAATTAACACTTGGCCTCTCCTCCTCTGCAAACCCCAACAAGATTTGGCTTGAGAACTGAGCATTTCTGGGAGGTGAATAACCCATAAATCCAAGCTGTCATTACAATAAACCTAATTACAGGCCTATCAGAAGGCTGAGGAGGGCCCTCCACAAAAATGAGGGGCTCCTTACCTTGGGAAAGGGGGTCACTATCTATGGGTGCTGGCTCCTTACCTGGCCCAAGTTGATCCTGCATTCAGCTTGGAGCTTGCCGTTGTCCAGCCGGGCACTTCGCGCATGAGTTACGGGCCTGGGTGCCTACACACCTGCTTCATTGTCTCTTTGTCTCTGCTGCTTCGGGTATTGGTCTGATAATGTCCCACCCCAAGGAAAAGATGTCTTTGTTCTGGAAGGGAGAGGAATGAGGCTATCTATCCAGAGGGTAGTCAGGGATGAGCTTTACCAAACCTTTCATCCCTGTAGTTGGACCAACTGGTCCACCAGTAGGGCATTGCCTCACCCCAGTTGAGGAAACCTTGTGTCTCACTGCAGAAAGCAGCTCCAGCCTCTGAACCCCCTCAACATTGCCACCGTTTGCACGTTTGAGTCGGGCACTCCCACTATGATAGATACCTGTTTCCTTTGTGGACACACATGAATGAGCCACATGTTCTGGGAACTGCCTCTTGGCATGTCAAGGCCAATTTCAATCTGTGACTCCATTAAAACTGGAAAGGAAAAAAGAGAAAACACAAAGAAAACCCACCCTGTCTAATTCCCCAAACCCTTGTAGGAAAATGGTTAGCCTGAGGGTTTCCTGGCCCAGTGCTCAGCAGGGTGACTGTGTGTCCACCCTCCCTCCCTTCTTCACGGTCCTGATCTGAGGTGCCCAGATGTCCCTTTTGATCTGGGAACCAGCCTAGCCCCTGTGTCACAGGCCTCACCCAGCAGCATGGAGGGTCCTTTCTAGGCTTGCTCCTGCCCTGGGCCTCTGAGCAAAGTTGAAATTTCTGCAGTTCTTGTCCTCTTGGTTGAAGCCTTAGTTCAATTTGAGCAGCACTGGCCTTGGACTGAGGACTGTACGAAACCCACACAAAGAGCTTCATCCAACGTTGCCATGTACGAGATGACTAGTGCAAAGGACACAGTTGTTTGTCACCATACTCCCTGTCAGTTTTGAAGGAGAGGTTGGAAACAACCGTGAACCTACCCTGTTCATTTCCCCTCAGGAGAGGGATGGGCAGTCTCCATATTGGTGGCACCTGTAGCTTATTTGGTTTTGTAATTAAGGATATACTCTTGAGCGCCCTTGCATCTAGGCGACACCCAGGCCTCTTGCTAGACACCCATGCTTGAGTAGCTAGCTCTCTTGACATCTCACACAGGTCAACTAAGGATGTCCTCAGACATTGCTAATATCCTTTAAGAAGCAAAACCCACCCCTACTTGAACTCATCTGTGAGTCCTCTTTCCCTTTAACAGAAGTAGGGAGACCAGTCTTCCTATGTATATCATGGAATGTGCTAGAAGATTCCATAAGGACAATGAATGTGCTACAAAGATGTACCAAATCTTGCTTCTGGCTGGGGCAGGGTCTTTCTCTGATGCCACTGAGGGCCTGTTCACCTACTTATGCAGGGGATGGGTCACTTTCCTTTTCTTTTCCTGCCCTCCCCTCCTATTGTCTGTTGCTCTTCAATATGGGAGATTGTCTTGCACTTTCTTGGTGCTGGTCAATACCTTGGCAATACCTTATCATCAACTCACAAAATCAGTTCAACATATCCTCCGTGCAGGCTGGCAGGGGGAGGGAGGTGTTGATTTTGAGACATGCAAGATACAGTCTAATCCTGGGCTCCCAAAATATGGCACAGAAATGGAAGATCAAGTGGGAGGACGGGATCACAACAGTTCGTGATGGAAATGGGGTGTTCATACAGCCCGAGGCCTCCGTCCTTCATCATGGTGACATAGCTCCCCAAAGGGACCCGGAGTTCTTAGAAGACTGGATTTAGAGACGGGTCCTTATAGAAGTAATTAAAGTTAAATACGGTTACTAGAGTAACCCTCATCCCACATGAATGGTACCTTCAAAAAAGAATATCATGACATAGACACACACACACAGACCACCAAGAGAGGACAAAAGAAGATGTCATCTGCACACCAAGGGGACAAGTCTCAAGAGAACCCAGTCTGGGGACTTCCAGCCTTCAAGAGTGAGAGAAAATGAACATGCTTTAAGCTGCTGGCCTGTGGTGTTTAGCCCCAGAACACTTACATGGGCAAGTGTGTGTTGTTGTGGTGGTGGTGATGGTGGGTTTTTTGTTTGTTTGTTTGTTTGGTTGGTTGCTTTTTTAGTTTTTGTTTTTCAAGACAGAGTTTCTCTTGTAGTCCTGGCTGTTCTGGACTCACTTGTAGACGGTGCTGGCCCTAAACTCACAGAGGTCTGCCTGCCTCTGCTTCCTGAGTGTGGGGATTACAGGTGTGCACCACCACATCTGGCGCTGGGCGTGGACTTTCTTTTCTGGAGGGGACTCAGGCCTTAGGAGAGGGTCAGGCCCAGAAGGGCAAGTGGGAGAAATGATATTTAGGGCCTCTGGGGAACTTGGACTTCTCTCACAGGAGGTTCATTTTCCTCCGAGAAATTCCTGAAAGACACTTGGGAATTTGAGGTCTGGCCTCAGTGGCTTATCAGGCCCTGGAGCCACAGCAGTGCAGGCAAAGTGGTATGGCCACAAGCATCTTCCTCCTGGGCTGGGCTGTACTGTGGCCTGGCTGGCCTCACAGCGATGTTCTCTGTGGCACGAGAGGGCATCACCTCAAGTCCCTAAAAGTCAGAACTGAAGTTGAGCAGATCCCAGGATTGGAACCTTGTGTCAAGGGCAGGCCAGGCCTGAGGTGAGGCCTGTGGCTTTAATCCTGTACTGAGTGATTCTAGGCCCACCAGCTTTTCACAGACTCACCTGGGAACTCAGCTGTTAATTCCCCATACCTTCCTTGTGAGGTAAATGCTAGACTAGATGGATGAAAGTCCTGCCATTCAGGCCACGGGGTTCTTCGCTTAGTCAAACCCAGAGCAGCATAGATAGAACATTATAGCCTAGAGTCTGGGGGAGGGGGGCTTACAGGCATGGTAAAAGGATGGGCAGGGAGCTCAGAAGCCTACTCCTTCACACACACACACACACACACACACACACACACACACACACACACACACACACGCCCCATCCCAGGGATTCAACATACCGCTTTGCTGTATTTCAGAGGCTCTTGGGTACTACATCCATCATTGCAGGAGAAGAGGTTATGAGGAAGGACATAGCCATGTGGGACACACAGTCCCTGGTCACAATCAGCCAGTGTGGAAGCACTGGAGGGTTCTAACAGAGGATAGTGTTCTCTTGCCCGGGAATGAACTTTCCTCTTCTTTTTATTTATTTTATTTTAGGGTTTTTTTTGGGGGGGGGAGGTTCGAGACAGGGTTTCTCTGTTGTAGCCTTGGCTGTCCTGCACTCACTTTGTAGACCAGGCTGGCCTTGAACTCACAGGGATCCACCTGCTTCTGCCTCCCCGAGCGCTAGGATCACAGGCACACACCACCACCACACGCAGCTGCAGAATGAGTTTTCTTAAAGCTAGAAGATGGTTCCTTCCACGGCTGCTGCAAATAGCTTTTCCGTCTGCCCTGTTCCTGTCAGGTAGGAATGCTGGGGGCTCTGCCGAGCGGGCTCATTTCTCAGGAGTTACCCCAACCCAGGCCACTTCATGACTTTTCAGTCTTTAAACTTTCTCAAAGGTATACTGACTCCATCTCTCCATAAGATCATAGTGAGAAAAATATCAGGGGCAGTTACCGCTCGTTTTCCTGACCTACAGAGGGAGTAGACTAGAGGATTCCACTGTCAGAAAGCACAGCGTGCACAGCAGGGTTAGTGATCAATCCCATTTGTTCTCTACTGAAGCCACACACACCTGAGCTGCCTTTGAGCTGCTGCCTATGCTAAACGCAGCAGCCAGCAGCGTCTTCTCGCTTTCTAGAGGGTGTGGGTGACTGTTACCAGACCCCGCGCTAGCGTCACCACAGATGGTTCTCATGAACCAGTACACACTGACACCACATCCAACCCATCTTTTAACATTCTGAGACCTGCATCATCATCATTATTATTTTATTTTTTCCCTTAGAATTATTTTTTATTCAATCACAAACATACAACAGCTTCTTAACTATACACACACTTAAAATTTTAAAGGAAAAGTGCTATGTCATATTATACCATGGTGCTGGCTAATAGCTCTTCAAAACTTTTGAGAAAAAAACTTCAAAAAAAGGTTTCACACGTCACAGGAAACTTTCACATTTAACATTATCAAAGAAGGAATGCTTCTACATTCTTACAAAGACCACTAGAAAGAAGCAATTAAAAAGCTAAGAAACTGTCTCAAAGGCATTTTTTTTTTTTTTTTTTTTTTTTTTAACAATCCTTCCTTACAGTAAGGTAATGTTATTAGATAATCCAGTCTATTCACAAGATGGCTCTCGGCATCTGCTCTGCTGTCTTCTGCCACACCACTGCGTATTTATGCATGACTGAGGTAAGAGTTTCCTTAACAGTGTTATTTCCATAACCTGAGGCTGTTCTGTTACCTCTGGGCTCTCATCCTCTCCTCTTTATACAGTGAGGCCCATGGTGAGTAGGAATAAGCTCCGTATCGGCTCCCCCACCAGAGCCCCCACTTCCTCCACTTGCTCTACCATACGGTCCTCCCATGTGCCTGCCACCAGCAAAGTCTCCACTCTTTATCGGGCCACAATTAGAAGGTTCCTGGTTATAATTTCCCAAGTCACTGTAGTTCCCACTTGCATAGCTCCCTTTTCTGAAGTTGTCCCCCCGCAGCCCCCACCCTGGTCACCATACCCAGGTCCCCCACTGCTGTATTCTCCTCTTCCTCCTCCTTCCTCCTCCATGCCCATTATCGCCACCCGCCGAATCCACATCCATTTCCACATCCATCAGATGGTCCACTAAAGTTGTTTCCTGGTCCTGGTCCCAAAACAGCCACCGCCATCATCACAAGACTCCTCAAAGCCAAAGTTTCCTCCTCGTCCATTCCTAGAACTTTGGACTTCCTGCATTTCCTGTCTAGACAATGCCTTTCTAACTTCTGCATTGTGACCATTGATGGTGTGATATTTTTGCAATATGATTTTACCCACAGGATCATGGCCATTAAAAGTAACAAAGCCAAAGCCTCTTTTCTTTCTGGACTGCCTATCAGTAATTATTTCAATTTTTCCAATATTCTTCAAAGCAATCTCTAAGGCGGTGTTCTTCAGTATCTTCTTTAATCCCACCAACAAAGAGCTTCCTCACAGTCACGTGGGCTCCTGGTTTTCCAGACTCTTCTCTTGCTACAGCACGTTTTGGCTCAACTACCCTACCATTAATGGAGTGAGGCCTTGCAGCCATGGCAGCGTCAACCTCGGCCGTGGATGAGAGACTTACAAAGCCAAATCCTCTTGATCTTTTGCTTGCCGGATCCCTCATGACCGCACAGTCTGTTAGCTTTTCCCATTGCTCATAGCAGTCTCTCAAACTTTCTTCTGTGGTTTCAAAGCTTAAGCCACCAATAAAGAGTTTATGAAACTGTTCCCGCTCTCTTTCTCCTCTCCAAAGGAATGGTTTCTGAAGTTGTCTCCATTCACAGACGTAAGTCACTTCTGCCCAGTTTCCAGCAGCTGAGTGAGATGAGAAAGGCCTCCTGGGACACACGCGCACACACACACACACACACACTCACACACTCACACACTCCTGACACTGTGGTGAGATAGCTACTGTACTGCCAGAAGCTCCTGAACACAAGACTGGGCACCGCTGCTTTATTATTTTAATAATAATAATAATACATTAAAAACAATTTGTGTGTGTGTGTCTGTGTGCCATGCCACTCATGTGACGATCAGAGGCCGTTTACGGAATCTCGTCTCTCCTTTCACCCTCACATAGGCTCTGGGAATTGAACTCAGGTCAGGACTGTGTGACAGGCTCTTTTACCTGCTTAGCCATCTCATCAGCCGCTGCAATGTCTTATTCTGACCTTCCTTCAGGGTCCTCATTGTGTTACTGTCAAAAAACACCTGAGCAGCGCCTATTGTGGCACAAATTCAGGTTATGAGCTGGATCCGTAACAAGACCGCCTCAGTCCCCGACTCTGAGGGAGAGCGCTCCTTCATGTGGCTGCCTATTGCCCTCTCCAGCCTCTCCTTCTCCACGCTTAAATCGTGCATTGCTTGCTGACCTGAGCATGCACAGAGCCCCACACATTACAAAAGAGTCCCCAGCTCCCAGGTCAAGGACCACCATGAGCCCACAGATCTGGTGCCTGTCTCCAAGCAGTGTGGCGTCCACAGAAGGACCAATGAGTGTTGTCAGCAATGAACACAGCATTGGGTAAACTTCCTGGGAGGGTCTGTAGGCTAAGGTTTCTCTCCTCAAGAATGTCCTTCCAGAAGATCAGCCCCTTGTGTTCTTGGCTCCCAGGTGGTGTCGCGGTGAGGTCATACCTGGAGCTTCCAGGAGGAGCTCCCTTATCAGATCCTTTCTCCTAGGGTTTGGCCAGAGTCCACGGGCCCAACCCATACAGGTGCCCCACCCCAGGGCCAGTGAAGGGGACAGTGCCAGGGTACCTCCCTCTGAGGTCCAGCCCCCAGAGGAGAGTGCCCCCTAGAGGTGCCAATGTATCTGTGATGGGCAGAGGAGACTCCATGTGGCCTGTGTTTCATTACTGCTCCCGAGCAGGCTGGTGTGAGGTCATTTCTGATTCCATTTTCCCAGCTGTGACATGTGGCTGAGGAGTGAACTCTGCATGCTCACCCTGAGCATGGGCCTGCCTCAGTTCTCGGTTCAGGCTGCAAGTACCTCCATGGATCTGGCTAGTGGTGGGGAGGAGAATTGCTATCCAGAGGCCCCAAGAGACATAAGGCTGAGCTCTCCTTTTCCTGCCTTCTGAGGCTTGAGTGTGGGGACAGATTTGGCTGTGACCCCTGGTTATCAGGGTTTAGGCAGAGACTCCTAGAATTTAGGGACAATTAACTATTCTGTTCCACTCTTTGTGGAGAGCTGTGCCCTGAAATCATTGGGGGCTTGCTCATGGACAGGGCTTACCTCTTGCACGGGCTACTCCACCTCAGCAATTACCCTGTAGCTTTTGTCTGTGTGTCACCTTCCGAAAGGATCTTGGCATGGGTGTCTCTCACATGACAGTCATCTAATATGAAGGGAAGCGCACGATGCGGTTCCAGAAGGGACCGTGGGGGCGGGACCCTCCATGGGAAGACAAGGAAGAGCTGGGCATGGTGCTCCCACCAGTGTGCTCCCCAGGAGCAGGAGCTCTCATCAGAGCAGTGTTGAGGCCGTTTGTGGACAAGTGTCTGCAGTGCAGCAGCTAGCTGATCAACTGCTCCTATCAGAACAATGCTACTCTTAGTGCGATCTCTGAAGATGCTCTGAAGATTGCGAGGTGATTCACTTCAGTTCCATGGCTTCCAGGCAAGTTCTCTGTCACATCCTGCACCTGAACCAGGCTCTCAATGCTTAATCCTATTATCTTACTTGGGATTTTGCATTTGCTTGGGCTGGCCTGGCCCTAAGGGGCAGCTGCCCTTTTGACATTCCAAAGCGTCTCCATTTCCGTCTTTCCCTGGACCTGGATGAGAACAAGAAGATATGTCTCTCCATATTAGCAAGAGTAACTAGTGGGGCAGGTCTAAGCTGCAGCAATGCTATGGCACTGCTGGGCTCAGGGGTTGGGAGCAACCTAGGAGGAAGCTCACCCCATACTGGTTTGTTTGGTTTTTGAGCTGGGGTTCTTACACATGGTGCTGGTGCTTGAAGACACTGGAAATTGGCTCATGCACACACAGATTCTGGCCAGACCTTGAGCAGAGTCAAAACACCAGGTGGGAGCATGCATGTGTCAGCTGGCCCTTTCAAGTCTGATGCTGGTGGTTCCAGGACTACCCTGTCTGTGCAGACTGCTCTCTGGGAACCTGTCCTTTTTCAGATCTCTGAACTTGTCCGAGGCGATGGGAGGGGATGCCCTGGGAGCCAGCCAGTGGGTTCATTTTCAGGAAGCTGCCCACCTTGGGCTCCTTTTCTGGTCCCACATATAGTTCTGTGCACCATGATATTCTAGAATACAACCCTCCGAAACTGTGAGGTAAGAGGGCATGACAAGGACTTTAGGGTCTCTCCCTGCTCCTGATTCGCACGTTTGTCCCCGCAGAGGAACACGATGCAGGGCTCAGGTAAGAAGATTGAGGAAGGGCCCACCAAGTTGCACAGGGCAGGGCAAGGGATCCTTGTGACGAGCCTGGGTACCAGCTCACATTTGTTCTGCCTTCTGTGCCCTGACTGGAAACTGGTGGCAGGGTTAGGCTTTGTTTCTAGATGCCTTTAGAACTGATGGAGGCATGGTGGAGCCAGCCCTGGATAGGTTGGTAAATGGGCGGGTGAGTGGACAGGTGGATGGATGATGATTTAAGGGAAGGTGGAGGGTTAGATAGATGAGGAATAGAATGAGTAGATACACGGACATATGCTAATTAGATGGGCGAATAGGTGGGAGATGAATGGATGCTGGAGGGACTAAAGAGTGAGCAGACAGACGGAAATGGGGTGTGGATGGGTGGACGGTGGATGGTTGGGTGAACGATGCTCACCTCTGGGGCCTGAGGCTCGGATTCACTGCCCACACCGTGCTAGTCCATCCCTGTGGAGGTGGAGTGCCTGGGTGGAGGGTGCTATCGGGGAGGATTAAGTGCAAGACAAAGAGGATGTGAGGGGTCCGAGAAGAAGCAACAGCATGGTGCAGGGGGGACAGGAGAGGGGAGGAGGAGAGCGGCCGAAGTAAACCGAGGCCTGTCACTTTGAAGGTTCCCTTGTTGCAAGCCCAATTATGTCTAATAACAGCTTGCAGCGCCTTGGCGCCTTTCTCCTGGAGCTCAAAGCCTTCACTGACATTCCTCAGAGAGAAGAGGAGGTGTGCTATTATCATCACTGCCTAATGCTGAAGAGACGAGAGCCAGGAAGGTGGAGGGTCTTGCTCACAGTTACAGGCTCCTGCGTCAGAGAAGGGACCAGGCAGAAGGAACACATCTCCCTACACCTGGAGCACTACTGGACCTTTTGAGTTGCATTCCTGCTTTGCCTGAACTTTCCCAGGGCCTAGGAGAGCATTAGAATTAGTAAGTCACAGATTCTGACGACACACTGTGAATTCCAAGCGATGACAAGCTCTTCCATATCAAGGGCATTCTGACAGGGCAATCCACGTGACTCCTCTTAAACCATTTGTTGCATGAAGCTGGGACTATCTGGGGGTGAATTTGGAGTGCAGAGGCCAAGGTTAATCTTTGGGGGTGTGGCTTAGGGTCCGTGAAGCCCGAGTCAGGCCTTAGATGCCTACGGGCTTCTCTTCCTTTCTTACAGCTACACATGGCTCCTCTGATCTCAGTTTCTCGTCTTATCACTCCTTCTGATGAGTGGGCTCCACTCGTCCATGGAACCCACCCCTTCCCAGTTTGCTCTTCCATCTCTCGCTCTTCCCTGCAAACACTTAGCCACAGTCCTCTCTGACAACAGGTCAGGGTCTGTGGGTTCTACAGGAGGATAGAGGTAGGTGGTTGACATTCTTGCGGCCTGAGTCACAGGTAAACTGTCAAGGCAGCACCACCCAGCTTCCCTGCTCCCCCTCCCTGTGAAAAACAACCAGAGCCAGGCAGCCAAGAATGTCCCCGAAGGGCCAACTTAAGGGCGTTGTTTCTTGGCTTCCTCCCCAGAAGCACTCTTTGTATCTTTATTGAAATGAGAAAAATGTAGTGTTATTGATCTTCAGTGGCTGCAGGGAAGTCTTGTGCAGACTGGCACAGAGCTGTTGATCATCTTGTGCCTGGGGCAGAGAGTCTTTGAGGGCTCCTTCCTGAGTGTTCCCAGGCTCTGCTGATGGTCATGTGGTACCCTGTCTGAGGCACAGGCTACCTGGCTTCAAGCTCTGAGCAGAGGGTGAAGATGGCTCACGCACCAAAGTGCATGGACTCCATGAGGTTCTTTCTGCTTCAGCAGTTGGCCTGGGGCCCCATGGAAACACCCCACGCTCTAGAGATGAGCACGGCAGTTCTTGGCACTTGTCTCTTAGGCCTACAGGCAGTAGGTAAAAGATTGACCCGTGGAAGATGGGTGGGCGGGTGATGATACATGAACAGTGTGTGATAGATGGCTGACGAGTGGACGGTGCATGGATGGTGGTTGGTGGATGAATGGGATGGATGGAGTAGCAACAAGATCCTGAGTAATAAGGAAGAGATTTGTGGTTTCTGCCAAATTAGCCTTTGTAGCAGGCTGTCCAATGAAATGCTTACAGAGGCTGAGCTTCAGTATGAAGCATAGAGTGAGCAGCCTAAGCAGGACATGGGCACGGAAGGGCAGGCAACAGAATAGGTGACATGGGTAGCCAAGGGGAGAAGGGTACTCAGAAGCCTGGGCGGGCTGAGAGCAGGGCAGCGTGGCCTTTGGCTCTCTGGATCTGCCTGCTCTCATGCCAGCAGCACCAGCCAGACTGGCGTTCCTGGGAGTCTAACCTGAGGCTTAGCCCTGTTATGTTGGCAAGGGCTTCAGGTGGCCCAATTATACCCACCCTTTCACTGGGCGCCTTTCATCCAGTGCACAGGGCTGTGATTACACCGCCATCTTACAAGGGACACAAAACCAAGGCATTCAGAATGGGGCCTTTTAAACTTCTCTGACTTCGTGAGCTGCCCGTAAAGACTTGGGCCAGGGTGGAAGGAGGGGGTGGAGGGAGCTCTGGCTCTGGTCACTGGATCTTTAGGGTTGCTAGTAAAGGCTGAAAAAGAAGATGCCTCAGTGCAGCCTGCCCAGCCAGGCCTCCAAGCCATCCCATGGAGCCTCTGACACCCACAAAGGCCAGCAGTGACACTCCTTATTAAAAGTGGAGAGGGCTCTGCTTACAACAGAATCAACCAACCAGAAGTGCTCAGAGCTTCCGGAAGCCACAGAGTGTTTCAGGTGGAAAAGGCATTAATATTCTGTCACAGTTAAAAATTCAAGGCTTGATGGCCTTCCACAGCACAGAGAGAAGACCTGAATTCCAAAACCCTGATTACATTTGAAGCTTTGTCCATATTCTAAGTGGGAACTGACATCTGGATCTTTATTTTGTTTTGTTTTTAGAGATAGGGTTCTCTGTGTATCCGTGGCTGTCATGGACTCCCTTTGAAGACCAGACTGGCCTCGAAACTTACAGAAATCTGTCTGCCTTGGCGTCCCTGAGTGCTGGGATTACAAATGTGTGCCACCATACCCGGCTCCTGGATTTTAATTTAACCTAAATATTCTTTTGTTTTAAAAAGAGAATTCTTAATCAGGACTTTGGTCCTGATGGCTGGTGTGTTTATACCTGGATAGCAACAAATACAAACTTGAGGAAAGACCCACCAACCCAAACCAAACCAGGTATGCCTTCATAATTGGAGTTCCTCAGGGTCGGATTTTCTACCTTGGGCTCTGACTGTGTGGGCTACTGCCTCTTCATGGGCTTTTAGAGTGGGCTGCAGGCCTAGGTGGCCCCAGTGGGCCTCCACCTGGGTCAGCTCCGAACATCACAGGCTCCTCAACCCACCTATCATGGAAGACACTGAAAGCCACCTGTAGCTGGGAAGGCTATCAAGTAACTTGTTATTGACAGACCCTCCTGGGGGCCACACTGAGAGAGATGCTTTTTCTCCTATTCACTGAATTATGTCCCACAGAGACAAATTCTTGTCCCAGCCTTCAGGCATGGTTGCCCTATGTCCTAATCCAGAGGCCTACTGCACTCAGTAGAAACACACTACACATCTACTCTCGCAAGTCCTCCTCAGGAGCATCACGTCCAATCACATTGGTCCTGGGCCCCACAGGTAGATCTAGAGAGGACCCCACTTGCTATACACCTTCTCCTGACACCAAGGTGATGGCAACTCCCCACCCAGCAACTCTTAAGAAACGGCATAATCCACCTTCAAGAGGTCACAGAGTGCCAGGATTGCAAACACTGCCACTCTCAGGAACACCATTTCAGGGCCTGATGTGCATCACTCATGCCCAAAGTCAGCAGGGCCGTTTCAGGTGTGGGCATTCTTCTCCTCTTGCCCCAATTCACGACCCCACGCAGTCCTTTATGCCTGTCTCTACTTAGCTTTCCTTCTGTACAGTGGTTGAATTGTGTCCCCCCCAAAGTCATAGGTCCCAGTACCGAGTATTTGCACACCAAATCTTTACTGATATGATCAAAGTCAGATGAGGGTACACTGGACCTGGTGATCTCTACTTTCAAGGAAAATGTCCTTTTAAGAACAGAGAAGGGGCAGGGCCTGGAGAGATGGCTCAGAGGTTAAGGGCATTGACTGCTCCTCCAGAGGTCCTGAGTTCAATTCCCAGCAATGACATGGTGGCTCACAGCCATCTATAATGTGATCTGATGCTTTCTTCTGGCATTAAAACAACAACAACAACAATAACAAAACAACAAACAAACAAGGTCTAGAGAGGACCAGACCATGTGAAGACTAGGCTAGAGATAGGAGAGATGTGGCTACAGGCCACAAAATGCTATGGGTGTCCCAGCACTCAGGAGGCAGAGGCAGGAGGATCACTGTCAGTTTGAGGCCAGCCTGGTCTACAGAGTGAGTTCCAGGACAGCCAAGGATACACAGAGAAACCCTGTCTTGTAAAAACAAAAACAAACAATCAAACAAACAAACAAAAAACGAAAACCAAAACAAACAAACAAACAAAAAAACCCCAGAAGCTTGGAGCAAGGATAAAAACAGAGTACTTCTAGGAGTTGCTAGAATTCTGTTATTTGAAGCCATGCAGTGAAATTCTGTCAGATGAGGCCACCTGGATTGAGGTCCATTATGACAGGAGCTCTGACAGGCTAAGACCAGGGATAGGTCCAGGTTGACATATCAGTGTTTTCTCCAGCCAGTGGACTCCAAGCCTCATCTCTTTTTTTCTTTCCTACCTCACAAGCCATCTCTTTTTGTTAC
>OU015745.1:144324716-144340742 GCA_907169655.1 Acomys percivali | reverse complement strand
CACACACACACACACACACACACACACACACACACACACACACACACGGGAGTGGGGGCACAGAGAGACAGAGACAGAAAGAGAAAGAGACAGAGACAGAGACAAAGACAGGGAAAACCAGAGACAGACAGAGACAGAGATAGGAGAGACAAAGACAGAGGAGCTATCCCTGTAGCTTTAGGGACAATTATTTCAGTCTCCGACAATGCGCATGTAGGAATTGACTCTCTAGCCATGATCTAAAAGGGTAAAAAGGGTAACTTCCGGTCAATGACTGGACAATGATATAAATCTCTACAAAGCGGTTGACGGAGATCTGTCCAACATGACCAAAAACCCGTTGTGCTATGGCCACCCTGGCACTGTGCAATGGAACGCCGCTTTATCCCTTTAATCGTGGCCTGAGTTGCTCATCACTGCTTCTACAGTCTGTAAAAGGCAAGTATGTTGCCTCATCAGTTCCCTTGTGCGAAGCCTCGTGAGTCACCCTAGGGCTTTTAAGGATGAATGGACGGTGAGCCGGCTTCTCAGGGAGATTAGCGATAAGTCACGGCCACACTTGCCAGGCCTGGTTGCAGCTGACTCAGGTGGGCCAGGGTGTGGTGGCAAGACAGATGGATGACACAGGATTGCAGATGTGACAATTCTACCTCCTCCACGGAGACACAGCCACACATGTCGGACCATTTCTTCACTTGGTTATTTCATTGAGCTGTGTGCAGATGCTGTATAGACAGGTACACCTGACACGTTCCTGTTATGGGGTGCATGTGAAACGCCACCTACCGACTCCTTGTTTGAACACTGATTCCCAGCTAATCATGTGTTTCAGGAGGCTGTGGGACGAGGCTAGGAGAGCCTAAAATCTGAGTGCTGGGAGAGAGGCAGATTGTGGGTGCCTGGTTTGTGAGGTTTCAGAGGGGAACACGGATTTCTGTTAGTGACTTTTCTGTGACTAAGTGCACAGTAAGAAGCAGCCTACAGAAGGTTTTGATTTGGTTCACAGTTTGAGGGCCCAGTGCTCACCATGGAAGGCACAGTGGCAGAAGTGAGAGGCAGCTGGTCACTTTGCATCTAGAGTGGCAAGCAGAGAGATGAACACTGATGCTCAGCTAAGTTTAACCTCTATATTCAGGCCAGGACCACCGCCCATAGACTAGGGTCACCCACAGCTGACACGTCCTTTTCACCTCAGTCACCCTATCCTAGACACTCACTCACATACATGCCCAGGCACTATCTCCCAGGTGATGCTAGGTCCTGTCAGGCTGTCTATCAGTACTAACCTTCACAGACGTGCTGGCAAGGAACTTGGCTACCTGTTGATCATGCCTTGACAACAGAATGAGGATGAATCTAAAAACAACAGGCTAACTTATTTGATGAAACAGACTTCAAGACAGTACAGCCTCCAGGCTACGGCATGGTTACTGCTGGCTGCCTGTAGCAACGTTTACAGTGAAGACCTCCTCTTGTGTAGAGTGCAAGGTATAGATACCTGCCTGATGTCTGTGCATGGGCCTGTGTTGTCTCCATGGTATGAATGTGGGCATCTCTGTTCGACTGCTAACATGCTCCAGCGTCATTCGCAGGCTTGGGTGGTTATTATTGAATTGCCATGAGCATTCTACCCTTATCTGATCGGATTGTCTGAGAGTTAATTCATCCTTCCTTTTCCTCCCTTTCTTCCTCTCTGGGGTCTCTGTCTGGTGACTCACTCACATTGCTGAGGACCTTGTGCAGGAACACAATAGATAGCAAGCAAACAAGTTTCAATAAAACTTTATTTATAAAAATAGGTAGTGGGACCAGAGCTTGTTAGTCCCTGGTGTGAAAGGTTGGAGGAACTGGCCAACTTTTGAGCCAGCTAGAGAGGAAACAGAACAGTGCTCTCTTACCTGGGACAGGCAAGGAAGCTTAGGAAATAGGTTCTTTTCCTTGCTGCAATCCCTTTCCCTCACTGGTTTTTTTTAAAATCATAATTAACAGGTTTTAGAGATTACCTCCAATCAAGTTTAATTCTACACAGTCTGGCCCCAGCAGAGTCATCAGCAACTATAAATGGAGAGGGAACAAGTGCTGATACTTAGGCTAATGGTCTTTAAGTTTTAAAAAATTTTTAAGACTGTGTGTGTGTGTGTGTGTGTGTGTGTGTGTGTGTGTGTCTGTGTCCATGTGTGAGTTCAGTACCCATAGAGGCTAGAAGATACCCTGTAACTGGAGAGTTGCAACCTGCCATGTTCACATGGAATCAAACCTAGATTATCTGCAGAAGCAGCTAGTGCCCTCAGCCACTGAGGCATCCAGCCCTCAGGAGAAGCTACTTTGAAAGATGCTGGCCCTGGTCACCTGGGCAACTGCGCTGCCTCCCCTGGCAGAGGACACCAACATTGTCCACCATGAATCCTGCAGGTAGAAAGTGAGGTGCTCAAGTTCCAGCTGACCCCACACAGCTTGTCAGTGTTTTTCCTGGAACCCACAGTGGCGCTGAGAAGCTCAGCCTAGGAAAGCCTCACTCTCATTCCACCTGGAAGATGAGCAGAGGAAGTGATGTAGCTGTAATCTCAGAGGGCATGAGGCCACCACAGTAAGGGGACATTCACTGTGTACTAGACCTTGATGGACCTTTTCTGAGTGACTCAGGAGGGTGGGGACTGGACGGGACTGTGGACGTGAAGATTCCACTCATGCATCATACACTCCGTGTCAGGCCTGTATGTCAGGCATTGTCCAGCGTCTCACGGGATGCATGGCAACCCTATAGATGAAGACAGACTATGCCTGTTTTATAGAGGGCATGGTGTTTCTGAAAAACTATAGCTTTAAGATTGCACAATCCAGCCACTGACCATTATGTCAAACTCATCACCTCACTGTGCAAAGGTCTAAGACTGTGTCTTGCTATTGACACGCTGTCCTAGTTTGAACTCTGTGATAAATCACTGTCCAAACAAACATGGGGGGAAAAATAACATATCTGGCTTCTACTTTCTTTTTGCTTTTTTTCCTAAAGGTTTATTTACTTATTATTATTATGTATACTGTGGTCTACATGTACACCTGCAGGCCAGAAGAGGGCATGAGATCACATTGTAGATGGCTGTGAGCCACCATGTGGTTGCTGGGAATTGAACTCAGGACCTCTGGAAAGGCAGTCAGTGTTCTTAACCTCTGAGCCATCTCTTCAGCCCTGGCTTGTGGTTTCCATATCACGGTCTATTGAGAAAAGTCAGAACAGGAACCTGAAGGAAGGGACCATGGAGGAATGCTGCTTACTGGCTCTCTCTGGGCTGCTCAGCTTCTTTTCTTATATTTCACAGGCTCACCTGCCTAGGGATGGCATTGCCCACGGTGGGCTGGGCCCTCGTACACTAATGAACAATTAAGAAAATGCCCCACAGGTTATGCCCACGGGACACTCTAATGGAGGCAAATCCTCAAGTGAGGTTCCCTCTTCCCAGGCGACTCTAGTTTATACCAAGTTGACAAAAACTATCCAACACATATGCCTTGGTAACCACAGGGACATAAGTTTGCCATTTTGCCATGGTCAGGAACAATAATGTAGGGGCATTCGTGTTTCAGGTGCACAGGGATGGAGGTTTTGTCAGGGCTACTGAGTGGATGTGAGGGGAGTGTGGGAAGTCTCTCCTTCCTTGCTTTTAAAGTTGTCAAGTGCCCGCGTCTTTGTGCGTGGCCCACTGATGGCAACGCACATGAGTGTGTGCTGACTCAGCCCCACAGGGAGAGACACCCTGGGCTGAACTGTACACAGCTGTCAGAGGGAGTTTCCCTGACTCTGAGTCAGCTAACACACTAGGGATGGGCTGTGGGAAGGGAGCATCATACACCAGACAGGCTCAGAGTCCAAGCAAAGCCATATCCCCACACTGAACACTGCAATCCCTGAGGCATCACCCATTGCCCCAAGCCTGGATGGGCAGGAGGCCCTCACAGATCCTCTTACACAGTGAGGACTCACACACATTGATGAATGAGACAAGTGTTTCTGGGACATGTGTGTCTCCCATTTCTACTCCCTGGTATATACACCGGTTCAATAGTGTCTCTCCAAATTTAAGGTCACCCGGAAATTAACTGAAAATGAAGTCTTTACAGATACAGTTAGTTAAATTAAAGTGAGTTAAATTAAAGTGAGTTCATCTAAATTAGTCAAAATAAAGTGAGATCATGGTACATTCGAATGACGTGCCCAATTTGGATAAGTCTGCTTCCTTATATAGAAAGACATGAGACACACATCTGTGCGTGCACAAGTACACACACACACACACACACACACACACACACACACACAGAAGGAGGTGTATGTAGTGCATGACATATAGCTCCACAGTACGTTTGAATTGTGAGATGTGTAGTGTGTATGTGGTGTGAGGTAGGTTAGGTGTGCGTGGTGTGAGGCGTGTGAAGTCGGTGTGGTGTGAGGTATATAGAGTATGTGCACGTGTGGTATGTGTAGTGTGTGGTATACAGTGCCACAACTTGTGAGAATTGTGAGATATGTAGTGTTTGTATGGTATATGGTATGTATTGTTTATATGGTGTGTGGCCCTTTGTCCTCGGTGGTTCCCGTCCATCCATCCATCCTCCCTGCTATCACCTTTCTGCCTGGAGCTCTCTCTCTCTCTCTCTCTCTCTCTCTCTCTCTCTCTCAAGATTTATTATTTATTATGTATACAGTGTTCTCCCTGCATGTGTGCCCGCAGTCCAGAAGATGGCACCAGATCCCATTACAGATGGTTGTGAGCCACCATGTGGTTGCTGGGAATTGAACTCAGGACCTCTGGAAGAACAGCCAGTGCTCTTAACCTCTGAGCCATCTCTCCAGCCCGCCTGGAGCTCTCTTGATCCTCCTGTGGTCATGTTTCTCACGCTTTCTTTTCTGCCTTCTGCTCAAATACCCTTCTGAGTTGCTGCCGCAGACAGTTTTGAGTTTGTGCCTGTCTGCGATGTTCAAGCACATGGCCCAGGAAGTGTGGGTGATGCCTTCCCCTCAGAAAACTGACCCGAAGCTGGGTGGCAAGCTGATCATTCATCACCAGTTGTTTTTATTTGTAGGGACTCAGAATAGCGTTTCAGCTCTTACCATCTCTAGGTTGTTATAGCTCGGAGGTAAAGTGTTCCTCACTGGCTCCTTTATTTGAACTCTTTGGTCTCTCTATGATACCTGTTTGGGGGAGCTTATGGGGTTCACTTAGAGAAAATAGACCACCAGGGGACAGACGTTGAGGCTTATTATGTATAGCCTGGCCCTGCTTCCTGCCCATTGTGCTTCCTGTTCTGGCCAGATGTGAGTAAGCAGCTTCAGTCTCTTGCTAGTCTGATGGACTATACCCTCAGATTGTGAGTCAAAATTAATCTCTCCTTTCTTATTTCTTGTCAAATGTTTGGTGACAGTAAGGAAGAAATAACTGATTCAGTGGCCTAGAAAGCCTTGGCCACTGCAGGGAGAAGAACTCTGGGCTCCCGAGGGATCTGTTCCAACGCCTAGGCTGATTCAAGTCTCTTAGGAGGAATCCTGAGTCATTGTCACAGTCATGCATCTCTGCCTGGCAGAGTGGCCTGAGTTCCCGTGAGCCTGAGTTCCCGGCAGTTCTTCTGTTCTCATGACAACGAGGGCAGCTCCTTCTCACCAGTCACTGGCCCATTCTGTTCTCTTTTCTGGAAACATAAGTACTAGGTCGGTCGCTTCAACTAAGTGAGCTGACGTTTCATTGCCCCCACTAGAAGTGTGATAGAAATGCCTGTTATGGACTTGCTGCTGCTGCCATTTTCACTTTCAAAGAACAGTTATGTTCATTATATTATATTACATTATGTTAATTTGTTTGTTTGTTTGCTATGTTGGGGGTATACGTGTGCCATGGGACACATGTGGAGGCCAGAGGAAAATCTGTGGCTTCTCATTCTACCACAAGGATCATGAGATTGGATTCAGTTCGTCAGGCTTGACCACAGCTGTCTTTACCTATGGAGCCATCTTGCTGTCCTCCGGTTTTCATTTTCTAAGTTTCATTCTATTTTAGGTTTAAAACAAAATCACTGGAAAACAACAAAGTATTTTAGTCCATCCCCAGCAAATTATGTCACTGAATAATAACTTAATGCAGTGCCCAGTATAAGGACGTTCCCTCAGTCCTGCTAAACAATGAGTGAAGATGGTCTTTTTTTTTAATTTTTAAAAAATTTAAAACTTTTTATTGATTCTTTGTGAGTTTCACATCATGTACCTCAGTCCCACTCATCTCTCTTTCCCTTCATTCCTGCAACCCTCTCAAATAAAGGACACACACACACACACACACACACACACACACACCACCACCACCACCACTACCACCACCACCACCAACAATAACAAAAACAGCATAGAAAACATCTCATCGTAGAAGCTGCATTGTGTCACAGTGTGTGCCATAGTACACCCCTCTGTCCTCACATCTTCATTTGCAAATGTTCATTGCAATGAGTCACTGGTCAGATCTTTGGCTTCTGTGACACCATCAGTATTGGCTCCTCATAGGGACTCCTCCCGGTTATCCTGTTGTTGCCCTGTGTCACGGAGATCCTGCAGCTTTGGATCAGCAGGACTGGATCTTTCACATGCCCCAACCATTTGCAGATTTTAGGGTGGGCCAATTCGGAGCCCTGGATCTGGGCCTGGGTGGTAGCTGATCTGGTCAGCAAGCTTGCTCTCCCTGTTCCACACCACCAGGGTGAGCTCTCCAGCACTGTTCCAACTAGGCCACCCAATGCCACCACAGGCAGGTGGCAGGGTCAGCTCTCCTGCTGTCGTGTGCTTAGGCTGGTCCACGTGCACCCACATCTCCAGAGCCAGCTGCACTGTGCTGCCCAGTCAAGGTGTTGGACACACTCTTGCAAGTGCTGCAGCCTGTGAGGGTCACCCGTGCCATCTACATCAGGGACAGCTCTACTGTTGATCAGGTAAGGTGTGAGGCCAGCTCTTCAGAATGATACAGATCGTGGGGGCAGGGAGGAGGACTAGCTCTCCAGTTCTCATGGCCCCAGGGCCAGTTCTTCCAACTATTGCAGGTGTGATGGGGGAAGGGAGAGAGCATCATGCTACTTCACATCAAGTGAGTGGTGGGGCCAGCTCTCCTGCACTCATACCCTTGAGGCTGGATTACCTGCACCCACTCCACCAGGACCAGCTCTTCTGTGCTGCCCAGATGAGGTACACAACTCATTCTCCCAAGCTCTGCAGCCAGGGAGGGGCAGGACCAGCTCACCTGCTCTGATGACCCCAGGGCCAATTCTTCTGACTGCTGCAGGTGGTGAGGGGCAAGTGTGTGTGTGTGGGTGGGGGGGAAGGCATCACCCTCACATCCATGTGGCCTCACAGGCAGATGAGTAGGAGGGACAACTCTCCCATGCTCTCTTCCTCAGGACTGGCTCACCTGCATTGCCCCTGACACTATGGTCAGCTCTGCTGTGCTGCCTAGGTGAAGTACAGGGCCTTCTCTTTCAAGTGCTGCAGCTGGTGAGAGGCAGGGATAGCTCTCTTGAGCTCGTGACTCTGTGGGCAGCTTTCCCAATTAAAGGAGGTCACAAGGAGTGGGTTGGAGGGCAGCATCACCTCTGCACTCATGCCACCCCATGAATGGTGGGGTCAGTTATTCCACAGTCACATCCTCAGGGCCAGCTCACCCACACCCCCTCCGCCACGGCCCGCTCCACTGTGCTGCCTGGGTGAGGCACAGGGCTTGCTCTCCCGAGTGCTGCCACTAGTGAGAGATGGGGCCAGCTCTCTAGAATGCCTGCATCGGGTGAGGGGTGGGGCCAGTTACGCACATCCCCTCAACATCCAAACGGTCCCTAGTGGCTGTCCTAAGCAGGGACATCCCCATGTTCTTTAGTGGTAATATTAGCCATGGACATTGGTGCCAATCCCTCCCACTGCATGGCCGTGGACTCAGGCATGGCCCTCGGCAGCAGCTCAGGCTGAGACCTCGTCATGGCTGCAGATGGCGGGGCTGTCCCCTCACAGCAGGCTACTCGTCTCCGTCCCTGAGTCTCCAGTTCCATCTCTCTTTATAATGTTCAAGCTGCTCCACTTCTTTTTCTTTCTCTTCCAACCACCACATGCTCACACACTGTGGTGGCTCCCACTGCGGGATGGCCACGTGGTTGAGCGAGATCCTCCATCCACTCTGTATGGCGTGGGGGCAAGTGGGTGTCTATGGCCCGCCTGTGCCGTGTGGAGGAGCTCTGTGTGGCATGGTGGAATGCGGGTCTCTGTCTGTCTTCCTTGCCTCACGCTGTGTTTCCTGGATTTGATTTGACTTGGTTTTTATGTGTCCTAGGCATAAGACAGCTTTGGCCACCCAGCCACGCACATAGCTAGGGTTAACAAAGGACTGCCATCTGCCCTGCCCTGACTGATATAAGAATAGCACCAACAACACCAAGGTGTCTCTTTGCCCATTGCCGGGGGATAAGGATGGTCTTACATGTTCATCTCAAGAAGATGGCGACATGGACTGGGAGATGCCTCAGTGGGCGAGGCTCTTTCTTCACAAGTATGAGGCCCCAAGATCAGATCCTTAGAACCCATGGAAAGCCATCATGTGTGTGTCTGTAATACCATCATCGCTCCTAAGGGGGGGGGGGCGGAGACAGGAGAATCTCTGGAGGCCAGCGTGGTGCACACAAAGGCAAAAACAAGACAGAAAGTGAGGGCCAACACTCGTTTATCCTCCAACCACCACAGGCATGTTAGGGCACACACATGTCCCTCACAGATATATTTTCAAAGATTTCTGTATTTATTTTATGTGTATATGTGATTGACTGTATGTATGTATGTATGTATGTATGTATGTATGTATATGTATGTGCACCATGCATGTGCAGGAGCCCAGAGCCCAGAAGAGAGGATTGGGTACCCTAGAACCTGAGCTACATGTGATTGTGAGCCCCTTGAATTATGTACTGGGAACCCCACAAGAGAAGCAAGTAAGCCTTTTCTCCAGCCCCAGATTTATATATATATATATATATATATATATATATATATATTATCTTTGGGTTGGTAGTAGTTATTTGGTCTGCAGATGGCTCCTTATGATAGCTGCCGAGGTGCCTGGAGCCAACAGACCCTGCCTCCCCTCTGCTGCACTGAAAGCCAACAGACCCTGCCTCCCCTCTGCTGCATTGAAGGCCGTGGTGGAGTGAGCCAGACCTTCCTACCCAAGGGCTCTTCACATGGTGTTCTTTCTGTCTGAGGGCTCAGTAGCTCCACCTGACAAGGGCGAGTGGGTCCCACTGTGATTCCTTCTTAGCTCAAGTCCAGTTCCCAATGCTGCTAACTTTATGAACGTCTCCTGACTCATACTGGGTCCAGGAAGCAATGAGTGCTTCTGTCTGTGGCCACTATAGGCTTCTCCTAGCTCAGTTCTCCATAGTCTACTTGGTAAGTGAGATTGTTGGCAGTCTTTGTTGAGTCAAAGATTTAGGTTTTATTGCTTTTTTTTTTATTAATGAGACAAAGACTCCTATAGCTCAAGCTGTCCTTGAGCTCTCTGTGTAGCTGAGGATAACCTTGAACTCCTGATCTCCTTGCCTCCACTCCTAAGCCCTGAGAGTACAGATGTGGGCCAGCACATCCAGCTTATGCTGTGACTTGGACTGAACCCAGGGCTTTGCATATACCAGGCAAGGGCACCATCAGCTAAGCCATATTCCCACTCCTGCATGCTACATTTTAATGGCACATTTTAGCTCTGGAATCAAGTGACATGCCTGGCTACAGAGGCCAGGAGGCTCTACCCACACTTACCATATAATGTGTGGAGTGTTTATTCCCATGGACAGTCACCATGTATCTCTCCCTTTTTTTCTTGTCACATGAACATGGGTTTCAAGTGTTATCAGCACAAAACCTCATAATCCAGCTATCTCCATAGGAACCTAGTCCTGAGCTAGGCATGAGGGATGACTCCAAGATGTGTTGATTAGATGAATGAATGAACGAACAAGTGAGGGAACAAATGAATGAATGAGAGACACTGGTTAGTTCATTCTAAGCGGAAGGAGAGCCAAGGAAGTGCCCATTCTCCAGAGTCATGGGCACCCATAAAGTCTTACAGTGTGTCCATGCCAGAGCTGTCATGTGTGCAATGGCGGCCTGCCTCTTCCTTTTCTAGATCCCATGTCTCACAGGGCTGCCTGCCTCTCATCTCAGGAAGCCAGCCAGAGTGAGGCCCTGAGCTGGGTTGCCTGGGCTTGTTCCCAGACCAGGCAATGAGCTCCGTACGCTGGCTCCAGGATCCTGTCCTGGCGGCTGCATCAAAGCTCCATCTAGCCCTTGGGGCTGAAGTTGCTGGAGGTGGCCGCACATTCCTGTGGGTCTTGGCAGGGAGATGTTCCACAAAGTACAGATGAGAAGTTGGAAGGCCACAAGATGCATTCTGAACCTGTGTACACAAAGGCTGTCCGTGAACTCGAGGCCAGACCTGAGTGGCCACCCAGGGAGGCAGGGCTGTGGATACTGTTAGCACTGGTGGTCAGTGCCTGTTGGCAACACTTCTGAGCAATGAAGTTTATACCTCCTCCCACCTCCAACCTCTCCTCCCTGATCCATCTGTAGAGAAGGCCCTCAGTGCATGCTTGGCTGAAGATCTGTCACTATTTAGCAAGCTCTAGAAGGCAGAGATTTGGGCAGGGCAACTCAAAGTTGTACTTTGCGACTGCTTTTGCAAAGAAGAAAATAAATGCCCGGTATTGTTACAAAGTCCATTCACCTTTCTGAATGGCCAACGGTACTATGTGTGTTTTTACAACTGGGCAAGGGATGAGCTTCAGAAACCCATTGCCCCCCCCCCCCCCCCCCCCCCCCCCCCCCCCCCCCCCGCATTATACTTGTGGTCATGGCTGTCTTCCGTCAAGATGTTGAGGATGTGGCTAGGTAGCTCAGATGAAAATAGGGCTCCCTCCGCTGGAAGCTGTCGGTCTGTACCCAGGTGGCTGTTCTCTGCTCAGGCTCAGCCAGGTTCCACCCTGCAAGCAGAACAGCCACACTGCCCTTCCACTTGGGGTGTGGCATTGCTGCTGCAGCTTCCTAGCTAATAACATGTATGTGATGAAGCCCGGTTGCTAGGCTGCATCTGGTCGTCTCCAGGGCCGGCATTTGCTGCCAAATCTGAAGGAGAAGGAAGCTACCTGCGCCTCTGTGTGTTGCCATCCCTCCTGCCTAGTATGAAGGCCCACAGGCCCATGATACCTCCTGGGCGCAGAAACCAGTCTCATCTCTACCATCCAGTACCTACTCGCCCATAGCCAGCAGCTTACTTCGAGGTCCTGTCATCTCTGACTTCGTCCATGCTCCTGTTGCGAGAAACGTTTTATTGCACTTCCTTCATTTCTAACAAAAACTGGAGGCCATTAAAAAATTAAGGTGCTATAAAACATGATGCAATAAAAAACAAGGTCTACAAGCTCAACCCACACGGGATAAATGTGGCCATCTGGCATCCTCACCAGATGGCTCAACACTGCAGCCACAGGGGATGGAGGAATAAAAGGCCTCATTCGAGAGATTTGTACCTAAGAGTGGGTAAGAATTAGGGGATACACTTTCAAGCTCTGTGGAACTGATGTGTGTTTCTTGCTTTGGAGTAGTCTATTCAAAAAGTGGGTGTTGTCTACATCCTCTGGTGACTGGCTGAGCCTCAGGCTACTGCACACCCCACAAAAAGACAGGGTGGAAAGGGAAGGAAGACATTACTTTTCAAGGCACAGTTGCAATACTGATGAAAGTCATTAAAAATAACCATGCAGGGCTGGAGAGATGGCTCAGAGATTAAGAGCACTGACTGCTCTTCCATAGCTCCTGAGTTCAGTTCCCAACAACCATGTGGTAGCTCACAACCATCTATAATGTGATATGATGCCCTCTTCTGGCCTGCAGGTGTATGTGCAGACGGAGCACTGTAAATAAATAAATAAATAATTAACAAATAAATAAATAAATCTATTTTAAAAACCATACAGAACATTACAAAAGCTTAAATCACACATCAAATGCCACATATTAATAGACTTCAACACTCCTCTCTCACCAGTGAACAGACCATAAAAACAGAAACTAAACAGAGAAATAATGATATTAATGGATGTTATGAACCAAATGGACCCAGTAGATATCTACTGAACATTCCATCCAAACACAAAAGAATATACTCTTCTCAGCACCTCATGGAACTTTCTCCAAAACTAACATAGCTAGTCACAAAGCAAGCCTCAACAGATATAAAAAAATTGAAACAACACCTTATGTTTTATCAGATCACCATGGATTAAAACTGGACTTCAGAAACAATAGAAAGCTTACAAACTCATGGAAACTAAACAACTCTCTACTCAATGACAATTGGATCAAGGAGGAAATAAAGAAAGAAATTAAAGACTTTCTAGAATTCAATGAATATGAAGGCACAATATAATCCAGCTTATGGGACACAATGAAAGCAGTGCTAAGAGGAAAGTTCATAGCACCAAGTGCCTTCATAAGGAGAGGAGAGATCTCATTCTAGCAATTTAAAGCACACCTGAAATCTCTACAACAAGAAGAAGCAAGCACAGCCAAGAGGAGTAGACAGCAGGAAATAATCAAACTCAGGGATGAAATCAATAATTCAGAAACAATACAAAGAATGAACAAAACCAAGATCTGGTTCTTTGAGAAAATCAATAAGATAGACAAACCCTTAGCCAAACTAACCAAAAAGCAGAGAGCCAGTATCCAAATTAACAATATCAGAAATGAAAAGGGGGGCATAACAACAGACATTGATGAAATCCAAAGAATCATTAGGTCTTATTTCAAAACCTGTACTCCACAAAACTCGAAAACATAAATGAAATGGATAATTTTTTTGATAGATACTACTTACTAACTTTAAATCAAGATCAGGTAAACAATTTAAATAGAGCTATAAACCCCAAGGAAATAGAAACAATCATTAAAGGCCTCCCAAGCAAAAAAAGCCATGGGCCACACAATTTTAGTGCAAAATTCTACCAGACTTTCAAAGAAAAGTTAATACCAATACTCCTCAAACTATTCCACAAAATAGAAAAAGAAGGAACATTATCAAACTTGTTCTATGAGGTCACAGTCATCTTGATACCTAAACTACACAAAGACCTAACAAAGATAGAGAATTTTAGGCCAATCTCCTTCATGTACATTGATGCAAAAATAATCAATAAAATACTCACTGAATCCAACAACACATAAAAAACACCATCCACTATGATCCCAGGGATGCAGGGGTGGTTCAACATATGAAAATCCATTAATATAACCCACCATATAAACAAACTGAAAGAAAAAACCATATGGTCATCTCATTGAGGCTGAAAAAGCCTTTAACAAAATCCAACACCCCTTCATGTTAAAAGTCTTGGAGAGATCAGGAATACAAGACACATACCTACACACAATAAAGGCAATATTCAGCCAACCAATAGCAATATCAAGTTAAATGGAGAGAAACTTAAAGCAATTCCACTAAATCAGGGGCCAGACAAGGCTGCCCACTGTCTCTGTATCTATTCAATATAGTACTACATGTTATAGAAAGAGCAATAAGACAATTAAAGATCAAGGGGACAAAATTTGGAAAGGAAGAAGTCAAAGTATTGCTATTCCCAGATGATATGATAGTATACACAAGTGACCCCCAAAATTCTACCAGAGAACTTTTATAGCCAATAAACACCTTCAGCAAGGTGGCTAGATAAAAAATTAACTCAACCAAATCAGTATCCTCCCTTTATACAGGAAATAAATGGGCTGAGAAAGAAATTAGGGAAACAACATACAACAGCCACAAATAATATAAAATATCTTGATATAACCCTAAGCAAGCAAGTGAAAGACTTTTATGACATGAACTTCAAGTCTTTGAAGAAAGAAATTGAAGAAAATATTAGAAGATGGAAAGATCTCTCGTGCTCATGGATCGGGAGGATCAACATAGTAAAAATGGCCATCCTACAAAAAGCAATCTACAGATTCAATGCAATTCCCATCAAAATTCCAACACAATTCTTCACAGACCTTGAAAGAGCAATTCTCAACTTCATAAGGAAAAACAAACAAACAAACAAAGAATAGCTAAAACGATACTGTACAACAAAGAACCTCTGGAGATATCTCCATCCCTGACTTCAAGCTGTACTACAGAGCAACAGCAATAAAAACTGCATGGTACTGGTATAGAAATAGACTGGTTGATCAATGGAATTGAATTAAAGACCCAGGAATAAACCCACACACCTAAGGACACCTGATTTTGACAAAGAAGCCAAAGACATACAAGGGGGTGGGGGGAAGAAAAGAAAAAGAAAGTACCTTCAACAAATGGTGCTGGTCTAACTGGATGTCTGCATGTTGACGAATGCAAATAGATCCATATTTTTCACCCTGCACGAAACTAAAGTCCCCACTCTCAGAGACCCACTGCTTCACTCTGTTCGTCTTCGGGAAGTGGTGTTAGAACCCAGCTCCTGCTCACGTGCTCAACAGCCCACGGGATAAACAGTTGCAAAAGCTGCCATTTGGGTAAGTCGGACTCTGCACACAGGTGACACAGGGCTAGCTCCAGCAGGAGCATCTCAGAGATATATCTGACTTGTATTTTTATCTGCGTTCTTTTTTTTAAACCACTTTACAGTCTGATCCCAGCCCCCTTCCTTTTCTCTCTCTCCAGTTCTGCCCTTATGCCCCCTTCCCCCATCTCCCCTCCTTCATCTCAGAGAAGGGGAGGAGCCTAAGGGGTACCAAGCCACCATGGCACCTCAAGTCACTACAGGACTAAGTGCATCTTCTTTCACTAAGGCCAGACAAGGCAGCCCAGCTAGAGGAAAGGGATCAAAAGGCAAGCAACAAAGACAGCCCCTACTCCCATTGTTAGGGGACCACATGATGAGCAAGCTGCACATCTGCTACATGGTCTAGGTCCAGCCCATGCATGCTCTTTGGTTGGAGTTTAGTCTCTGTGAGCCTCCATGGGCCCAGGTTAGTTTACTCTGTAGGTCTTCTTATGATATCCTTGACCCCTCTGAATCAATCCTTCCACTCTTCCACAAAACTTCCCAAGCCCAGCCTATGTTTGGCTGTGGGTCTCTATATATGTTTCCATCCGCTTCTGGCTGTAGCCTCTCAGAAGGCAGTTATGCTAGGCTCCTGTCTGCAAGCACAGCAGCGTATCACTAATAGTCTCAGGAGCTGGCTCTCTCCCATGGGGTGTGCCTCAAGTTGGGCCAGTCATTGGTTGTTGAAGACTAGCTTTGACATCACGGGGGAAACTGAGGTAGGGAGTAGATCTTAGTGGCCGACTGACCACTCTGCAGATTTTCTCTGAGGGTAACTTTCCAGGCCAGAACTGATTGTTACTGGCATTGGCTTCCACTGATAGCAGTAAACTGAGGGGCCAGAACTTAATTGTTCTTGGTGGCAGGCCAGATGCTGGTAGCTTCCTGGCATGGGCTTCCACTGGTGGTGACAAGCATCAAAAAAGGAAAGAAAAGAAGGAGAGAAAAAGACCACACATACATACACACACGCGCGCTCGTGCGCGCACACACACACATTTGATGATGAAATAAGTCAGACTCCAGCCATAGGTTCTAACAAGCATCTTCTTAACTTCACACACACACACACACACACACACACACACACACACACACACACACGCACACACACAATATACATACATATATTGGATGGATGGAGCAAACTCCAGAGAGCGAGCTCAACCCATCCTTGTTATTGTAAATATACACATACATAAATATATGCATTTGATGGATGGAGCAACCTCTGAAGAGCGAGTTCCAATCCAGCCTTACACACATACACATACATACATCTTGGTGGGTGGAACAAACTCCAAAGATTGAGTTCCAGCCCACCCTGGTATTGCACACACACACACACACACACACACACACACACACACACACACACAC
>OU015745.1:144275808-144291175 GCA_907169655.1 Acomys percivali | reverse complement strand
TCCCTCACCTGCAGCCCTCCCTCACCTGCAGCCCTCCCTCACCTGCAGCCCTCCCTCACCTGTAGCCCTCCCTCACCTGCAGCCCTCCCTCACCTGCAGCCCTCCCTCACCAGCCTTCTGTGCGCAGGGCCTTGACACTCCTCCTTCCTGCTGCCCCTCCCACAAGTATTCAGTGGCTGAGACTGCTCCTCCAGACTGCTCCACTCTTGCTCTAGACACCTGCAGGGTTCAGACTCTGTTCCTGGGTGCCTGAGAGCTGCACTTCATGTTACAGTCTGGACCAAAGGCCAGACAGGAAGTTTCTTCACCAAGACTTTTGCACTGAGTCCCTCTCAGCCCCTGAGAATCCATGCCTGCTCTCACAGACTTGAGGGAGGATGGCAGCTTCACTCCAAGCTGGGCTTCCTCACATCCCTGCTTCCTTCTCCCTGGGTCTGCACTTCCTTTCCGTCAGGACCCACCTGCTTTGCCTGCCTCTTAGTCATCCTGTCACCCACCCACCAAATCCAACCCTTAACAAGCATTTTATATTGAACCACTTAATTTTTGCTTTTCTTTTAAAAAATACTTTGATTTTTAATAGGTGTATAGTTTGTGCACAGGAGTGCAGTGCTTGAGGAGGTCAGAGGACAGCACAGGATGTCCTGGAGCTGGAGTTAAAGGCAGCTCTGAGCTGCCTAACATGAATGTTAGGAACTGAAGTCAGACCCTCAAGAAGAGCAGTGTGTGCTTTTAACCACTGAGACATCTTTCCAGCCCATTTTCATTTGCCAATTGAAGAAAATGAAATGTCAGCATCATATTCAATTTTAATTTAACCTTTGTGCCCTAAATCGAGGCAGACTAAAGTATTTCCTAGAGATGATAACTGTCATTGGAGGTCACAGGGATATTGTGTGTGCATGTGTTTGGGGTGTGTGAATTATATGTTCATGTATGCAGTATGTCTGCATGTAGCCATGTGTCTGCAAATGTGCACAGTGTGTTGTGTATGTGGTAGATACACAAGTTGTATGTGTGCACATTTCTGCATGTATGCCCACATGCATTGACTGTGTCTGTATTTGCACGTGTACAGATGTGCATATGTGTATAAACATGTCTGACCACATTTTGTGTGTTTACAATTATGTCGTATTATGGACGTTTGCTGAGGTTAGCATCCATGACTCAGTAGCATCATGAAGAGAATCTGCAGTTTGTCCTTCATACAAAAGCTATAAGGCGAACAACAAGCGCTTTAATGTTCTGCCTCTGACATGTTTAACCGGAGGCCTCCAGGAACCTCAAGGCCCAGGGCTTTCTAACTGTTAGAGCATAAACTATAGGTGCCCAAAACTGAAGCAATGAAGGACTTTGATTCTCAGTGGTGAAAAGCTGGGTAGCCCTAACCTCCCCAGGAAGGCAGGAGATGAGGAGGCGCACATTTTTTTTTACAAGATCTGCTGAGATAAAAGAGAGCCCTAAAATGTAGCCAAGGACTTCCCAAGCCAACAACTGAATGAAGACAGACATTAAGGGAGAACTTTGCCCTTGCAAGAACATTTACTGGTTCCAGAAGGGAGCTTGGAGAAGTCAACAGAACTCTGATAACTATGGAGGCCTTAGGGACAAAAATCTAAGGGCAAACTGAGGGCCAAATCAAATCTCTCAGATCTTCTTGAGTTAGAGTCACAAAGGGTTGGATAAAAAAAAGGACAAAAACCAGAATTTGTGACCTTTAGCACCTTTAAAAAAAATTGAATTAGGCAACCCAGAAAATGGTAGCGTTTAAAATGTGTTTGTGCCAGACCAGGGCATGGCTCAGTGGTAGAGTGTTCTGCCTGGGGTGTACCAGGTCCAAGGATCAAGGATCAATTCCCGGTATCAGTAAAAAAGGAAAACAAAACCACATAAACAAAATGTGTCTGTGTCACCCTGATCTGCCAATAGCTCCGGGTCCCTGGAAACAGCACGTGACTGAGGAATGCCTCTTGCCGGTTCCTGTGCTGGGAGTTAGGTCCCATCATAAGTGATGCTGAGATGCTGAAAGAGGCTGTGGAAATCCCTGGAGGAGGGTCAACTGTCCTCAGAGTGTCAACTGCTCTTAAAGTATGTTGATTCCCCAGAAAGCAATTGTAAAAGGGCAAGCCTGACTGCTGAGCACCTCTGGCTTGCTTCTCACCATGCAATCTCCGTGTCTGCTCAAGCTATTGTGAAATCGCCTGCTACAGGAGGCAGAGCCATGCTCTTGACATGCCTGAGCTTTGAGTCAGGGTTCTTTTCTACCACAAACAATCCAGCTTCTGGCATTCATTACAGTGATGAAAAGCTGATTAGTGTGTGTCTCTTGCTGCTATTTTTTTTTTTTTTAAAGAAATTCTCCGATGTATATCTGGGCACCCTGGCAGAAGAAGCTTAACACACAAGGAAAAAAGTCAACAAAAGCAAGAACCAACTGAGCCAGCAGACAACAGCGACAGACTCACAGGAGCTCTGAGGTAGCAGCACTTAATGCATTCAAAACAAGTGGGGAAAAAAGAAAAATCTCAATTTGAAGTAAAAAAAAATTGGCAAGCTCACTTGGAAAAAAAGAAATGAGTATAAAGACTAAAATGACATGGTAATAGAAATAGTTGATCTCTGGTTTTAAGGGTAGAGTAGAAACAGTATAAGAGACGATTGGTGACCAAAACCAGAACAGAACAAAACAAACAAACAAAACAAAACACTGTTCTGAGTAAAAGATAGAGAAAGAAATTTGACAAATACAAAGTAGACTGTGGGGTGTCTGGAATAGAGAAATAAGGTTCAGTAAAAACCAGAAGATAAGCTGAGCCCCAACATCCATTGCTCCTAAGTGACAGAATGTGACTCCCCACTTCAGAATCCTGCCACCGTGACTTCCTACCATGATGCACTGCACCCTCAAACTGTGAGCCAAGATAAATAATTTCTCATTTAAGTCGCTTTGGTTCAAGTATTTCAACTAGCAATGGAGAAAGAAACAGGAAATTTGTCAGACACAATGAAGAATTTTGAAATAACACTTATTTAAGAAGTCCCAAAATACCTACATAAGATAAAACAAGACACCCCAGGGTAGTTTGAAACAAGAGTAAAAACATCTTAAAGGTGACCTGAAAAGCCCTGAGCACATCAAGACCCGGATCTGAGTCCCCACCTTGCACCCCACTAAAGGATCTGAATCCCCACCTTGCACTCCACTAAAGGATCTGAGTCCCCACCTTGCACCCCACTAAAGGATCTGAGTCCCCACCTTGCACCCCACTAAAGGATCTGAGTCCCCACCTTGCACTCCACTAAAGGAGCTATCTCTCTAGAGGCGCAAGGGCTTCACCTATGAAGGTCGGCATCACCAGCTACTGAGCAGAGCTGTGCTCAAAACTGCTAGGACCCTTTCCAGAAGGGGTGACTTAGAGAGCCCTGTGTTTCTACTAAGTAACTGTATTTGTAGTTAAGATCTCACAGAGAAAAGTGCAAGTCTGGGTGGCTTCACCAGTGAATTGTGTGGAGCTACTGTCAAAAGAGACCATGAAAATCCAACCAAGGACACAGACGGCCCTCAGAGACCCTCGTCACCATTCCCCAGGGACACAGCGGGTGTTCTTAGCCGCCCCCCCCCCAACACACACACACATGATCTTCAGCCTTGTCGGAGGTTAAGAACACACAGGCGCTGCCTAAGAGGAAGGAGCATGGACACAGCCACGCAGACACTCCTGATACACAGTACTTACAGCTCGTCCTCAAAGCAGATCTTGGCATACTTGTCTCGGCCACCGCCGCTGAGCAGCCGGTAGGCATAGGTGTCCGGAGGACATGGGGCCCAGTGGTCACATTTTTGCCTTTTGGGGGCAGGGGCTGTAAAGACAAGAACAGGACAATCACAGTCCCTTTTCAAAGGTGACGGCTGTGTGGCCGTTACTATCAACAGCTCCACAATCCAGGGCCAATCCCCAGTGTGGTGGGGAAACCCTAGAAGCAAAGCTGGTTCAGAGGTTAAGAGCACTGTCTGCTCTCCCAGAGGTCCTCAATTCCAGACAACCACATGGTGGCTCATGACCATCTAAGATGAGATCTGGTGCCCTCTTCTGGTGCGAGGGCATACATAAAGGCAGAATAGTGTATATGTAATAAATAAATAAGGCTTTTTTTTTTTTTTAAGAAGAAAAAGATTGAAAGAATATTGAAATGTTTCCTTGGGCTTCAGAGCTGGCTCACTGGCTGCTCTTGCAGAGAACCAACCAGGGTTCAATTCCCAGCACCCATGTGGCAGCTCACAACTATAACCCCATTTCTAGGGGATCCAATGCTCTCTGTGGCTCCATGGTGCATAGACATTTTATACAGGCAAAATATCCACACTAACAATAAACTACGCAAGAAAAACAGAGGAAACCATCTTATTTATAGTTGCTGTAACAGTAAAATACTTGGGAACAAATTCGACCAAGCAAGTAGATGCCCTATATATTGTAAAATGTGTAATAGAAACAGAAGATAGTTTTAAGTAGCATGGCTAATTTGTGAATTAGAATAATTAATATTCTGAAAACATCCATGCTTCCCAAAGTAATCTCAGTGTCATTATTCACAGAAATAGAAAGTGTATGGAGGGCTGGCATGATGGCTCAGCGGGATGGGTGCCTACTGTCAAACCCAATGACCTGCGCTCACTCCCTGCAACCACATGGTAGAAGGTAAGAACTGACTTCCGTAAGATCTTCTCTGACCTTCACACAAGTGCTCCACATACAGGCATATACATACACAATCAATCAATCAATCAGTAAAATGAAAGAAAAACAGAAATCTTAAATGGGACCACACCAAAAAAAAAAAAAACCAAAAACCAAACATCCAAAGAAATCTAGAAGTAGTATATAAATTGTATTACAAAGCTAGAGCAATCGTAACAGCATGCTACTGTCATTAAAGCAAACCAATGGAACAGGAGAGAGAACCCAGAAATAATGGCCCCCCCCACACCCACATTCAGTCTTTCCATTTTTGGCAGACATGCACTGACACAGAGAAGAGAAAGAGACTATTTAATAAATGGTGTTACAAACTAGACATTCCCCTACAGATGGGTAAAGCCATTCCTGAAAGCCTTGTAGCTACAGTGTTGGGCACAGCATCTCCTCCACTGCCTGTGCAATGGGCATGAGCCCATGCATAAACACTGTGTGTGCCCACAAATGTGCTGTGGTTATTGGGAGCAGGGGAGGCACCCTGACCCTAATGGTTGTTCAAACGGAAGCCCTGTGGGCATCATACACTTGCCAGGTTGCAGAGGACAGGCACTTAGGACTATGGCAGTGTGGCCAATTGTGCTACAAGAGGCAGTGAAGGGAACCACAAAAGGTAGATTCAGCTGGTATAAATCCAGGTGCAAAATACAAACAAGCAATTTGGATCTTACGGCCCTGCAAAGACCTCCCAGAAGTGAGAAAGTCAGCAGCAGACCGATTGTTCCAGGAGCTTGGCTCTGCAAGGCCCAAAACATTCAGAGAGCAGCAAGAAGTTAAATTGGTCATTAGAACTCAGAGTAACAGGGAATTAAAAAGGAAGCAAAAGAACATTTCTTTCCCCAACTGTAAAGAAGGTTTCTAACATAATCAGCATGTCTTACAATCTAACCGTGCCTGCAGGGCTGTGTCAGCAAGCACATTAATTAGATAACAGTTTTAATGCATATAGATACACACGAGTCAAGATTTTGCTGTGTAGCACTGGGTGGCCTGGAACTTGCTATCTTGAATTCAGGTTGATATCTCTGCCTTCCACTCTGCTGGGATTAAAAGTGTGAGCCATCACACCTGCTTGAGTACTGTAAACAGGGAGCTGGCATGGGGGGGGGGGGGGCTCCAGTCTGCCTCTCAAGACAATGCTATCTACAGGACTCCAAACAAACCCATGAAAAATTCCTTTTCATCCCACATGTCCTCTCTGAGGCCAAGTTAGTCAAAATAAATGCAGGTTCTTGGACTCAACCCTAGACCCATGAACTTTTTAATTTCCTGGTATGGGGTTGGGGGTGTCCAAGAATCTGTCTTTCAGGGAAAATCCCTGGCTTGTGTATGCTGGTTTTCCTCCTCACCCTGGAAATGACAGTGATAACCCTAAGGGTTTAAGAGGAATACTAAAAAGTCACTGGAAAACTGGGTTATAAGATTCTTACAGTGTGTGGCAGAGACACCACCAGCAGGGCTTCCTGCTTACATGGCAACAGCTGTTCCACCATGGCCATCACCATCAGGAGACTGTGCAATCAGAACTGGCTACCCAAAGTGTTCTGTTGCATGCCAGCCAGTGGTAAGTGTGGCCTATGCCCGAGTGCAGTGGAGGTCAGGGAACAACGCTGTCTGAGGCCCAGACCTCTGTACACTGAGGGGTTGGGAGGGACAAGGAGGAGGGATCCGGTGGCCATGCGTAGGCAGTGCCACTGTGACCTTTGTTAAACAGCTTTGGGCTAAGGTCAGGAGAACATGAGGAGAAATGGGACATGTTTATTCAAAACTCCATAGCCACTCTTCCTCCTCATGGACCCAGAAAAAAAGATCTGAAATTTTAAATGGTAACACACACACACACACACACACACACACACACACACACACACACACACACACACACACACACACACACACACCTGAAAGCATATCAGAACAGGAGAAGCCAACATTTAAAGACACCTCTGGTGCCCCTCAGCAGCTCCTCCAGAAAGCTTTACGTGTAATGGATATGTGATCAGAGAAGACCTGGTATATTCAGGGTGGTACAGCCCTAGATAAAAATGAGTTAACCGAAAAGAAAAAGAAAATTTACCAACACCCATTTCCTTCTAAGATAACACATTCTTTCCTGGCATGAGTGTTGTAAAATAAAACGGATATGGAGAAATAGAGAGTGTACTGTGACTCAGTGAGACGTCATCAGCAAACTAAAAGACAGGCTGCCAGCAGGTGCCATGTCCGCACCGACCTGGGTCTCACGTGGTGTGGAAAGCTGAGGTTAAAGCCTGGAATCATCCGCCTTCACCATTCTTATTTGCATAGCAGAGACACTCAATCAAACTGCAAAGCTAGGAGAGTGGCTAGTCTCCACAGCCAGCTTACTAAGACCCCTGTCTCTGCATTCCAAGGCTTGAATTAGGGGCAGGTGCCACACCCACCCAGCATTTACATGGCTTCTGGGGATCCAAACTCTGACCCACACTTTTTGTCAAGAGCTTTGACTGCTGAGTCATCTGTCTATGGCACCCCACCCCACCCCACCCCCACCCCCACTGCCACCCAAACGGCCATTTCTCTAATGCTTGCTCAGTCACTTCCACCTCCCAGGACTCCTCCAGGGCAGCAGTCCTTTAGGAAAAAACAAAACAAAACCTCCAGAATTAAGACACCAGACGTGTGTGTTATGCATGGAAGAAAGCTGAGACCGGCTGGGGAAGGATAAAGGATAGTTCAGTGAGGCTGTAGGTTGCCATGGCTGTGCAGAGTCCAGACTGGTCCCGGGCATGATCAGTGACATGTGCCTGAGCATGCTGTGAAGCCTTTAAGTGGACATCTGCAGAGCCCTTCTTGCTCTCCCCTCCCCCTCCTCCACATCCGGCTAGGCACAGCTCCGCCGCCTCCCTGTGGTACTCACCTTTGAGGACAGGTCTCTCTCCTATGCTCCGGATGCTGTAGAGAGTGCTGGAGAGAGGCACGTCGGGAATGAGCTCCGCAAGCAGGTACCCAGAGTACCAGGCGCACAGGGAGGAGAAAATAAACACCAGTGCCTTGAAAGTGCCTAGAGACAGATGACAAGAGTTCCCAGAGATGACAAACTCTCACCATGGACACCCAGACATTCCCCTCTCCAGCTTATCACCTGACCCACGTCTGGTGCCCAGACTCCTGGGAAGGCAGCTTTTGGTGAAAGGAAGTGGGCATGTGAGTGTCCCCACAGACTGTGGAGTGGAAGGCAGACAGAGCAGGCGGACAGGGAGTGCTTTCTGCCGCAGACAGCTGTACAGATGCTGCCCCGGATCTCGGAACTGCCTGACATTTGTTCTGTTCATAGACGATGTGGGTCTGAGGAGCTGACACCACCCGTGGCCTCTGCGAGACAGGCTCAGCCTTGAGCTTGCTCCTGGGGTGGGAATCGAATCTTTAGAGGGTAATCTTAGTCTGTTCTGTTGTTGTTAGTGCAGTTTGCTTGTTTGTTTTTTAAATCATGGCATTTCCCTGTTTAAATAATAATAATAATAATAATAATAATAATAATAATAATAATAATAATAATAATAATAATAATAATAATAAAAAAACAGGCTACACAGAAAAACCCTGTCTCGACCCCTATCGTCCCCCAAAAGGAAATTGGCAAATGAAAAGACATTCAGAGGGTCTTCCAGACTCCCACACATGAGAGACTCTGAGCAGCAGTAGCTGTGCTAGTTTTGGAACGGGTAAGGAACAGAGTAACAGAACAAATGTGGGGAATCTGATGAAGAAGAAAATGGAGCGTGTGTGAAAAGCCAGGCACCCTCCCGGGGACGGCTCCATTTCCTGGCAGGACTGCATGTGGGTAAGCAATGAGCTCCCGCTGGGACTCTCATCAGGACTTTGCACTTTGGGTAGATGGTACAGTCTGGCTCATTGCAGTGAAGTGAGACTGGCTAGACGAGGGCAAAATTAAGAGCCAAGACCATTCATTCTACGGTAGGCAGATAGAGCCAGGAGCATTTGGGGGACCAGTCTACCAAAGGAAGAAAAGGAGCTGGGGGCCAGGCAGATTAAAAAACCCACACTGATGTGGTATGTACTCATACCTTGGGCTGCCATGACAAAGTACTGCACACCAAGAGTGCCAATAGAAACACTTTTTCATGACAGTAGATGCTGGGGGGCCAAAAATCAAGGCATCCCAGGGCCAGCTCCTCCTGCCTCCCACCTCAGCTTGGAGATGATATCTTCTCCCTGTGTCCTCAGTGGTCATCCCTCTGCGTGCATCTGCGGCCTGACCACCTTTTCTTGAAAAACAGTCCTGTTATCTTAGGCTATAACCTATGAGCTCATTTGAACTCCTTTGAAGACTTTAAATCCAGTACCATTCTGAGGTCCTGATGGATGGAACTCCGGCACAAAAATCTGGGTATAATTCAGCCCCTACTATAGCACCAGGAAGCCTCTATGCATAGGACACCTGCAGCAGTTCCTGTCCCTGGACAGACAGACACAGGCAGGCTGTCAAGACAGTGACAGGAAACCCCAATCTATAACTTTGTCAGCGCAGTGTCCGGATGAGAGTCCAAGCTGGAGCTCATTCCTTATCCACACCCAGTCCTGTCAGGACATGGAGCCATCCCTGGGAGGTGCCTGGATTTTCATACATGCTCCGTTTTCTTCTTCATCAGATTTCCCACATTTGTTCTGTTACTCTCTGTTTTTTACCCACTCCAAAACCAGCACAACAGCACTAATAGCAGCAAAGACTTGGCACCTAAGCGGAACACAGGGCAGGGGCTTCTGGAAAGTGGGAGGCCAGAGACTCTGGGAAAAATGGCTCCCAGCACCCTGGGCTGGTGACTGCTCTGGTGGGAAGAGATCCAGCAGCTTCAGAGGTAAGGGAGGGAGAACAGAGTCCAGCAGCTCTTCTGTGGTTCTGTAACCAGGGCCCAGCCTTTCCTTATATAGTAATAAAGCCATTAACTTGAGTAAGCCCCTAAGCACCTTTGGTCCATTGCTACACAGCAAAGCCTGAGGGTAAAGGCCAGCACATGGCTCCAGGAGGCTGTAAGTTGCTTCAAAGTACTTTGTCCTCAGAGATGTGTGTTCTGGGCAAGTGTAAGCCCCTGTGTGTGTGCGTGTGCATATGTGCGTGCACACATGTCTTCTAGCCTTATTCTCACTGTCAGATGTGCAGGGTGTCTGAAGCCTGGCCTTTTAACTGGTGAGTCACCAAGAAAGCAATCCTAAGACCATCCAAGGCTATACACAGGATCTTAGGGGCTCACCTCTGTCTCATACTCAGGGGCTGCCAATCACCACTAACCCTCCCAAACTGAACTGCTTTAGGTGTCCCAAGCACAGTGAGGCTGAACAGCACCCACATTTCTGTGCTGAAGTTCTGTCTGTCAGGTCCTCAGAATGAAACAGGATTTGAAGAAGGGTCATCTTTAAAGAGACAGGTAAGTTTAAAATGACATCATCTGGAAAGACCCTGACCTAGCTGGCTGTGTGTGTGTTTTCAAGAAGAGGTGGTATGCCACAGACACACTTGGAGGGAGACCATTGGTCTTGCTAACGGGCGTCCTTCAATCTCAGTCAGTGAAGCTGTTTGTAGTGCTTGCCAACATTCATCCAAGGCCCTGGCTGCACCCAGGCCTTTTGGCCAGGAAGGCTGAGGGTGAAGGGCCATCTTTGGGGGCTCAGCTGTCTGTGGTGCCCAGTGGGTCCCCTGACCTCTCCACTGAGGCTTTTTAGTCAAGAGGTGCCACCACTACCCACCTTGCCAACACCCCAGCTGAGGAAGAAGAAACCACCAGTAGGCCCCATGGGGACATTATCCTGACAGCGTGCCAGGCCCAGTGAGAACAACTCTGAGGCTAGACAGATGAGCCAATGACAAAGTCTACTCTGAGAACCCTGCCAAACCCTTAGCTCGCCAAAGGAAGTAATACAGCCCCTCCTCTTACCATCACACCTACAGGGGCAGGAGGGGAGGTAGTGTGCAACAATTAAATAAGGACCACATCGCTGTTGTGTGAGTCATGAGGGCTGTGTGGAAAATGGCACACAGCCATTTGTGAGAGAAAGCAACTGGTTAACTTCCAGCTTCCTCTATATGCAGTCAGGAAAAAAATGATATTCTAATCATACTGTACGGGGATAGTGAAACCATTCTTCCAAAAACACTTAGAATAAAAAAGCCAGTGCCCTGAATGAGGGCTGTGCTCTACGTTCATTGCTCAGGGCAGGGTCGGACGTGTTCGGAGAGATGTCACTGTGCCAAGATCACAGGGCAATGGTACAACATCATGCTGACCTGGTTCATACAGACACACATGTGCACGCTCATCTCCACCCGCTACCCTCCGGGACACGCAGATCGGTGCTGAAGCTCATGCAGAGGCAGGAAAGAAGTCCGATAGGGAAGTCAAGGGCACTTCCTCTTTTTCAGCATGCCTAGTTTGCGCCCACCTGCAGGGGCTGCCAAGGCGCTTGCCCTCAGGGGAATAACAGAACCCTGTCCGCAGAAGGCAGGCTCTGAGAGACTCAGGGTTAAGGTTAGGGTTAGGGGGGCTGAGGAAAACAGCGAGCCTTCTTCCCCCTTAAACATCTCCCCAAGTCTCTTACCAATGCCAAATACTCTGAGAAAAATAGAAACTGGCTTGTGAGAGGGGGCTTGGTGCTGTCAAGAGCACATCTGAAATCAGGGTTCCCACCTCTAACTCTCCCAAGTAAACCCTAAAAAGGACTGTCTCACTGTCCTCCTCACTTTCCCATAGAGGCCTAAACTGGGCAGCTTGAACCTCAGCCAGCAGTCAACCCCCACCCAACTGTCCTGGCTCTAGGCCTCCCATTCAGGTAGGCCAGTCCCCAGGGACAAAGCCATCTTGGTCACCCATGCCTGACCTCACCTCAGCTGGCAGCACACTGTAGTTAGTAGAGTACACACAACACACACAGCCTACCCCCACCCCACCCCCATTGGGTAAGAGGAAGAGATGATGGGCGGGGAAGCCCCACCCTTTGCACCCCAGATTTTTGTTCCCACCAGGATCCCAGGTCTCACAAGAGGTGACCTCGGGCAGATCCTTCACCCTCTGCCTCAGCCTGGCAGTTGAGGAGGGGAAGGGGTGATGCCCCCTCCATCCAGGCAGAAGCAAGTCTAGCTGCACTGGCACTCACCTGCAGCAACTGGCCGCATCTTCCAGGAAATGCTCTCCTCCTACCCAGCTCTTGCCTGCAACTCCCAGGGGCCTGTGGAGGCTGTCCTACCTGCCCAGCTGCATGCAGAACCGGGACCGCCCTTAGGGCAAGCAGACAAGGGCGGGCCAGTAACCAGCAAATGGGAGGATCCATGGGCCAGGAACATTCAAGGGGCAACCGGCAAGCTGGCAGATGTGGGTGGGGCTGCACAGCTGGTAGCACCCTGGAGCTCCAGGTTCATTTGAGAAGCAGGAGGCATTTCTTGTCCTGCTCACCTGGGGCTACCGATGACCAGAGGCCAGAGCTGGTATAAACAAAGACAGCACAGCAGAGTTTACAGCTAAAGGAACACAAGATGTGCTTGAACAATACCATCCCTGACCTTAATTTAACATTTTCACAAGAGGAGATGGCTGCAAAGTATAGACTGGCTCAAGCTTTGAGAGCAGAGTCCCAGAGTAAAGCTGCTGCTCCAAATGTCAAGGCTCTATATTGTCTCCAAAGTAGTCACACTGCCCACTTGCTGTTGGTGTGGTGCCTACGCTGTACCTTCTTTACTGATTAGACGATTACTTTGGGAAAATGGGGTAAGAGAGAGCTCCGGGCTCCTTGGTACATGTGTATGCTAGAATATGGGGCATGGAAACGGCGTCAGGTGGATGGGTGAAGCCCTCCTAGGATGTTGCCCCAGTCACTCATCTACCTGAGTAAAGTAGGCACAGTGCTCTCTCACTGTCCTGGGTAGAGGCTCATTAGACATGCCCATCAGGTTTTCACAGAACTTTGGACTCTATAGTCACAGCGGTCGCAAGTCACTAAGGGAAGTTGAAGCTCCCAGAGCAGATGACCACCCCAGTCCAGCTGCTGCAGGGACTCAAGTCCACCTCTATTCCTCCTCTTCCAAGGAGCCCAAACACTTGAGTCACACAACACAAGATGGCCTGGCATATGGGGGACATCCCTCCACAGTGTTCTGGAAGAGAAAGGAGAAGTGTTGGTCACGACATGACAGTTAGTGCTGAATGTCAACCGGACAGGATCCAGGGTCACCTAGGAGACAAACCTCTGGGCCTGTGTTTGAGAGATTTTTTTTTCTAGGTTATTTAGTCAGAATAGGAGAGTCCACCCTGGGTGTGGGTGGCATCATTCCATGGTCTAAGACCCTGACCTGAATAAAACAGAAAAAGTGTGCTGAGCACCAGGGTTCGCCTCCCTCTTCTTATTCCTGACTCAAATGCGACTGACCTCCCTTTCCTGCCACTGGGATTCCCCCACCATGATGGACTGAGCTACAGCAAACCCTTCCAGAAGTTGCTCTTGTCACAGTGTGCTCATGTAACCCTCTGTTTGTCTCATCCAAGGAGACAGAGGACACAGCCTGCTCTCGCCTGCTGCCGTCCTCCCAAGTCAGACAGACTTCTTCCTGAGGACTCAAGTGTCCCAGCGGTGGGCTGAGAACAATACCTATACACTACGATCACATACTTATTGCTCTGTGGCACCAAAGCCAATCTCCACTTCTGCTCAACAGGGATGTAAAATGGCAAATGTGCAACTCTATCATTATCGCAATTTCATCTACCAAGATTCTCACCGTCATCTTCCTCTCGCTTGAATTCAGAGATGGGGCTTTGATCTGTATGTTTGTTTTCATGTATTATGGTTATGGTTAAGAGCACATAAAGATTATGTTCTCAGCCTTTTGTTCTAGCGTTATGGGTATATGTGCATGCCTGGATGAGTTTATGGGCACCCTATGTGTGTAGGAGCCCTCAGAGGTCAGAACAAGACATTAAGTCTCCTAGAACTGGAGTTATAGATGGTTATGGGGTGCTGGGAATTGAACCAGCATCATCTGTGAAAGCAGCCAGTTGCCCTTACCTGCAGAGCTGTCTCTCCAGCACACTCCTGCTTTACAACAGCTAAGTTTATATTATTGAGCTGCAGAAATTGTCATTGCTCAGAGATAAAACTATACCTACGCAAAGCCCTGCACTTGTGTGTTCCACGGTGCTCCGTCTCTCTTCTCTTCCTCTTTCTCTTCCCCTCTTGTCCTCTAACACCAGGGGATATACGATCTACAGCTGAGTCTTTTCTCCTTTAAGTTGACTCACTCGGGTGTTTTGTCACAGTGATGAATACTGGCAAGCATGGTGCTTAGGGCTACCATCACCTGTGTAAGGCTCCCTTGTCCTCTAAGGCTTTTGAGGCATCCAGACACTTGGCTGAGTTGGAGGTGCATTTCAATCATTCTCAGCTAGCCAGCTATGAGGGAAACAAAAGGCTCTCCATGCCCTTGGAGTTGCAGCATAGTGGAAAGGCTGACTCTATGAAACTTTCCCAAGCCTGGAAAAAGATACACTAATGTCTGGGGTCAGGGAGGGGTGACCCCAGACGGAGAAGCCCAAAGTGAGAGGCTTTGTCTGTTCTAACCAGGGGCCTTTTAACACCAGATACTGCTTTTCCCCAGAGAAATATCTCTCTCGAGCCTCTGGCATTTGAATTGAACCGCTGGCTCCTGTCTGGAGAGGTTTAGGAGGTTGAGCTGTTCTAGAAGAAGCATGTCCTTGGCAGTGGCTTTGAGAGTGCCATTTCCACTTTGCCCTCTCTGTTGTGTGCTTGTACCTCAGGATGGGAACTCTAAGTTTCGGTTCCAGCTCCATGCCCGTGCCTGCTGCCTCTGCTCTGCCATCATGGACTCTAACCCTCTCAAACCCACCTAAATAGACCCTTCCTTCCATAAGTTACCTCAGTCATGGTGTCTTATCACAGCAACAAAAACTAACTAATAAACAAAAGTGTCCGGCGGGATCCACATTTTTGGGTTGTTCCAGTCCTTCCACTGTGACTGGGGACATTTGCAAACCATCTGGACGGTAACAGTTCCAAACAGCTGGGGATCCGCACTACGTCAGCTTCGAATTGGGCATGGAAGGTGCCTGTGTGCACGGGGTGACAGTCATGGACTTGAAAACACAGAAGCAAAAGCTAGACTCTAGAGAAAGCTGAGCAAGGCATCAACTCAGAGGCTGCAGGAGGCCCTGACCACACGAGCACCTAAACCAGTGTTACGGAGCATGCTGTCCGTCTGTCTGTCTGTCTCCTACATAGGTACTGTAGTCCCCGGAGCTCTAGAGATGGCTGGTCACTCCTTCCTTTCGTCACTTAGGCAGCTAAAATGCTCTGAATCTGTTACTAGCCCAAGGCCATTTAGTGGGAGGGCAGGTCTCCAAAGTCTTGGTCTCTTGGGGGAGTGTCCCAGGACTCTGTGACACACTCCAAGAGTTCTCTCTGAAGAGGAATCCAAGCCAGGGTTCATCATTAGGTCCTCATGAGACAAGGGACACTCCACTCCCTTCTGACCCTTCTTTACTTGAGCTGCTGAGCAACTGACTCTCTCTCTCTCTCTCTCTCTCTCTCTCTCTCTCTCTCTCTCTCTC
>OU015745.1:144249089-144259800 GCA_907169655.1 Acomys percivali | reverse complement strand
ATTTTCCTAGATAGCTAGTTAAATCTAATAGAAGTAGCTTTTTCACTAGACCCCTCCAGATGGCCCCGCCCTTCCTCAGTGACCCTGGATGTACTGGAGCTGGCCCTCTGGTGCCAGGACTGAGTTCTGCCTCCAGCTGTCCTATCTCTTACCATGGAGCAGAGGTTTGGGTAGAGTCTCCCTGAAGCCCTAATCCAGCACTGGACCCTACTGTCCAGGCTTCAACTCTTCCCCATAACCATAGCATAGGGCTGACAACTGGAACTAATTTCTAGAATACTAAGTCTTTTGTTTGTTGTTTTGTTTTGTTTTTCAAGACAGGGGTCCCAAACTCTCTTTGTAGATCAGGCTGGCCTCAAACTCACAGTCATCTGCCTGCCTCTGCCTCCTTGAGTGCTGGGATTAAAGGTGTGCACCCCACACCCAGGTGAAATCATCATAGAGCAGATGAAAGGAATGGGCCCTGTAGGCACGGCGGTCTCAGAGCAGAGTATGGCAACCAGGAAAATGTCCTTACACAATGCCCAAGTGTAATGCCCAAGTCACAAAATTTTACAGACTACCAGAGACCAGTCAGATGCAATGTACACAGGTTTTTTTTTTTTTTTAATTGATCTTGCTCCGGAGCAAGGACCATCCATTCCCTAGAGGCTGAGGAAGGTGGGCGGCCTTGACTCCTTCAAATACTAGGTTTTTAAACGTAGAAGCCACAAGTGGGACTTTCCCAGTCTTGGCATCACATAATTGGGTAAGGAGCTTAGGGGAAGTTGGCCTTAATTGATAAGGTACAGGGCAGAGGAGCTTTGAGTCATGTTGCAGGGGGATTCTTATCTAGACATTTCATCTGCTGTAGCTGTTACACTGCGGGGTCTCCCACACAACTGGGGAAGGGGAAGCTGGCCATAATCTGATAAGGTGAGCTTGTGTTTGGATCTCAGGGAAGTGAGCCCCTCATCTAGCTCCCAGGGAAGTTGACTTCAAGCTGACTGAGCACAGGGCAGGGAGGGGGCTTCTGCTCAGGGAAGCTAGCCCTTGTCCAGTTCCCACACAAGTATGCTCACTCTCAACCGTGTGCCCCGCACAATCAGCACCGTGGGCACTAAGACCCAGAGTTCTGTGTGGCACGGCTGTGTGTTCCCATCCAAAGGACCATGGGCCCAAAGTCATGGCTCACCATTTCCTGACTCTGGGTTCAACTAACCGGCTTTGTGTTTGATGAGGCTGAGTGTCCCTTGAGGCCTGATTTGAAAAAACGCAAAGCGAGCTGGGTGTGGTGGCACAAGCCTTTAATCCCAGCACTCCAGGGGCAGAGGCTGAGTTTGAGTCCAGCCTGGTCTATAGAGTGAGCACTAGGACAGCCAGGGCTGTTACACAGAGAAACCCTATCTTAGGTAAAAGAAAAAAGAAAAAAAGAAAAGAAAAAGAAAAAAAGAAAGAAGGCTGCAGAGTGATAGCAGAAGAATATAGGACTAGTTCCTGATATCATATAGGGCTTAGCTAAGATTATTTCTTATAGCCTGGGAATTAGGACTGGCCGCGGTGACCTGGGTAACACAGTTTTTTACCCTTCATCAGTCCCTCTGAACTTCAGTGTTCACCTGTAGATGCTACCTGGACAGGGGTGCTATGCATTCTAGTACCACCAGAGGGCAACCACAGAAAACCAGCCTGAAGTTCATAACTGGCTTACCTTCAATTCTAGAATGAGAAAAAGTCTCACCCCACCACACAGAAGTATTCTTAAGCAGAGCAGGAAATGCATCTGTCACAGAGAATAAACAGTCTTCAAGGCAAATGGAAGCTGAAAAGCCAGAGAGGCCACTTCATGTCCTTGCAAACAAACATAGGAAGACAACATTGACACAAAGCTGAGTTAACCTCAATCACTATCACTATGAAAGCCAAAGGGTGAGCAGGTGTTGGGGACAATAGGCCATATGGCCAATGTTCAGCCATCTTGTCCAAGTCTGCACCTTTAAGTCTCTGTCTTTCCCAGAGCTTGCCTTTCACCAGAAACTAGCTGACCCTGTTGTGAGTCAGCAGTTAGACTAAAGACAGATAGAGATGGAGCGACCCTGTTGTGAGTCAGCAGTTAGACTAAAGACAGATGAAGACAGAGCAAGATGCCCTGTGTGGCAGGACATTATGACCCTGCCTGGGATTCCCTGTGTTTTGAGAAAATCTTGCAGTTGGGTTGCTATAGCAATATGCTTCCCTGCCTTCTGACTTATAGAAGCTGCTGCCTGACTTATAAAGTTTGAGAGTTTGATCAATCAGACTTGCTCTCATTCTTTGTGTCTTGCATTCTCAACAGGCGACCTTCCTCCCGAGTTTTAGTTGAACCCCACAGGTTGGGTCAGGCAGGCTTTGTCATCATGTAAGAACTGAATTTGCAGGAAAAGCTCCATCTTTTTGAAGATCTTGCAGATGATTGACTGACAAAAACTTCACTATTGTGGACCATGGAAATGCTGCAAATTAAAAAGCAAAATTTTCTCAGACAAACTTTAGCCCTCTGAAAACCTTTTATTGCCCACCCTACATCTTACCTAACAGTCTTGTGACTGTTGGGTAAAATTCCTGGAATGCATTAACTCACAGGGCCACTAGCATCTACCCATCCAAAATCTACGAAAATCCTCAGACGTAAAGCAGAGATGCCTCTCTTGCTATAACCCGCTTATTCAATGTCCCTGCCAATGTCATTGGTAAATATATACAGTACATGACTTTCTTTGCTCAGTGACAATATGTCATTTAAGACACTCCAAGAGATTTTTTTTCCAAGATGGTGGTGAGTGGTGTGGAACTTGTTTAGATGCCAGAGAAATCAAGGCAAAAAAATTGGACTTATTTCTTAAATAGCAACACCAAGCTCCCCATGCCACTACAGTGGGAGAAACCATAGTGTGCCAGGAACAAAATAGGGACAAACTTGTGCACCCCCAAACATGGAGAAAAAGCACGGACCTCCTGGGGAGCAGAGCATCCGCCGTAGCGGCAGAGGTGGCAGCAGCAGCAGCAGCAGCAGCAGCAGCGGGAGCTACAGCAATAGCGACAGCACAGAGACAGCAACATCGGTGGCTGCTGTGGCACCAGAAACATCAGTGGCACTGGCTGAGGTAGGCCACGGAAAACAAAACACCTATAGTGGATATTGGTGGGAGGGATTCCTGAGATCAGCAGCGGGAAGTGGCAAGCAACAGGAGCTACAAGGGTCTGTGAGCAGCAATGGTGGGTGACAGAGAATGGACCAGTGCCTTGTTTCAGTGGAGGCCTACAACCAGCAGGGAGAAAGAGAAAGTTAGACTGCTGGACGGATCAATACCCCAAAACAGAGGGGCCTGTCCACAGAGCAAAAGATCAACAAAACAGAAGTCACACAGCATCTGATATCTAAAACACCAATTCATTGTGTAGTGAATCCCTCAGAGGAGACAAGCAGCCAGAGGAGCCCTATAAAACCACAGAATCCAGGTGACAGAGCTCAAACAAATATATATACAGGAAGGCAGAGTCTGGGAACCCAGTATAGAAAACAGCATCCTATCGAAGGTACTCACCCCCAAGAACACCAGCTCAGAGAGCCCAAGCCTTGTAAGCAGATGCCTAAAGGAAAGAATAAGAGGTCTGATAACAAAAATCAAGACATTATGGCTCCACCAGAAAGCTCAGAAACCAACAGATACTCTACTATGGCAGAGTCACAGGAAGATGACCTCAAAACCATGCTTATACAGCTATTTGATAACTATAAAGAGGAAATGAATAGATCCTTCTAAGAATTCCAGGATAGCACAAATGATTAGAAGCCATCCAGGAGAAACAAGAAACCACAAGCAAACAGGTGAAGGAATTAAATAAAACAATTCAAGACATGAAAACTGAACTAGACAGTATTAAAAAGTCACAAGTAGGGGAAAAAAAGTGAAAAGGAACAATTAAAAAAGGAAGCCGGAATCCAACAGACAAGTATAACTAACAGAATCCAACACATGGAAGAGAGAATTTCAGATGCTGAAGATACAATAGAAGATATTGATACATCTCTCAAAGAGAATCTTAAAACAGAAAAATTAGTGACACAAAGCATCCAAGAAATCAAGGATACCATGAGAAGGCGTAACCTCAGGATTATAGGAGTTGATGAAAAGGAAGATGCAAAGTCTCAAGGACCAGGGAATGTCTTCAAGAAAATAATACAAGAAAACTTCCCCAATCTACTGAAAGAGATACCCTTGAACATACAAGAGGCCTACAGAACACCAAATACGGTAGACTAGAAAAGAAATTCATCCTGGCATATAATAATCAAAACACTCAACCTGCCGAATAAAGAAAAGGCTGCAAGAGAGAAAGGCAAAATAACATAATGGTAGACCCATCAGAATTACACCTGACTTTTCAACAGAGATTATGAAAGCCAGAAGAGCCTGGACTGAGATTATGCAGACTCTGAGAGGCCACAGATGCAAACCTAGGCTACTATATCCAGCAAAACTTTCAATCAACATAGATGGAGAAAACAAGCTATTCCATGACAAAACCAAATTTAAACAGTATCTAAACACCAACCCCACTCTACAGAAAATAGTAGAGGGAAAATGTCATCAAAACGAGAGCAGCCACCCCCAAGAAAATGCAGCATACAGATAATCACACATCAGCAGAACCAAAACAGACACTGCCACACGCAATCACCACTAACTCTACAATAAAAGGATCCAATAACCAATGGTCAATAATATCTGTCAACATCAATGGCTTAAATTCCCCAATAAAAAAGGCACAGACTAACAAAATGGATGCAAAAACAAGATCCTTCAATATGTTGCATTCAAGAAACACATCTCATCAAAAAAGATAGACATTATCTGAGAATAAAAGGCTGGAAAATTTTTTTCAAGCAAATGGTCTCAGGAATCAAGTGGGAGTAGCCATTTTAATATCTGACAAAATAGACTTTCAATTAAAATTGATCAAGAAAGATCGAGAACGACACTTTGTCCTAATCAAAGGAAAAATTCACCAAGAGGACATCACCATCCTAAATATCTATGTCCCCAATATTAGGGCCCCTGTATTTGTAAAAGAAATACTTTTAAAGTTTAAATCACTCATTGATCCCAACACAATAATAGGGGGAGACCTCAACACCCCACTATCACCAATGGACAGATCCTCAAGGAAGAAATTAAATAGAGAAATAATCAAGCTAACAGAGGTCATGAATCAAATGGACCTAACAGACATTCACAGAGCTTTTTACCCAAATAGAAAAGATTATACTTTCTTCTCTTCACCACATGGAACCTTCTCCAAAATAGACCATATAATTGATCACAAAACAAGCCTCAATAGATACAAAAAATTCAAATAATCCCTTGCATCCTACCAGACCACCATGGCCTAAAGCTGAGCATCAACAACAATAGAAATAATGAAAACCTACAAAGACATGGAAACTGAACAATCTTCTACTCAATGACAACTGGGTCAGGGATGAAATAAAGAAAGAAATCAAAGACTTCCTAGAGTTTAATGAAAATGAAGACACAACATATCCAAACCTTTGGAACACAATGAAAGCAGTGCTAAGAGGAAAATCCATAGCACTAGGTGCCTTAACAAAGAAACTGGAGACATTGCATATAAGCAACTTAATGGAACACCTGAAAACTCTAGAAAAAAAGAAGAAGCAGACACACCCAAGAGGAGTAGAGGGCTGGAAATAAACTCAGGGCTGAAATCAATAAGCTAGAAACAAAGAAAACAATTCAAAGAATCAAGGAAACCAAGAGCTGGTTCTTTGAGAAAATCAACAAAATAGACAAACCCTTAGCCAAACTCACTAAAAGGCAAAGGGAGAGTACACAAATTAACAAAATCAGAAATGAAAAGGGAGAAATAACAACAGATACCGAGGAAACCCAAAGAATAATTAGGTCTTACTTCAAAAGCCTATACACCACAAAATTTGAAAATCTCAAGGATATGGACAATTTCCTTGATAAATTCCCCTTTCCAAAGTTAAATCAAGACCAGACAAACAAATTAAACAGTCCTATATCCCCTAAGGAAATAGAAACAGTCATCAAAAGTCTCCCAACCAAAAAGAGCCCTGGGCCAGATGGAGTCAGCGCAGAATTCTACCAAACCTTCAAAGAAGAACTAATACCAATACTCCTCAAATTATTCCATAAAATAGAAGCAGAAAAAACTCTACCAAACTCATTCTATGAAGCCACAATTACCTTAACACCTAAGCCACACAAAGACCCAACAAGGAAGGAGAATTTTAGACCAATCTCCCTTATGAACATAGATGCAAACATACTCAATAAAATTCTCGCAAACTGAATACAAGATCATATCAAAAATCTCATTCATCATGACCAAGTAGGCTTCATACCAGGCATGCAGGGGTGGTTCAATATAAGGAAATTCATCAATGTAATTAATCATATAAACAAACTGAAGGAAAAGAATCACATGATCATCTCTTTAGATGCAGAAAAAGCATTCGACAAAATCCAACACCCTTTCATGTTAAAAGTCTTAGAGAGATCAGGGATATAAGGCACATACCTAAACATAGTAAAGGCAATATACAGAAAACTTATAGCCAACATCAAGCTAAATGTTAAGAAATTTAAGTCAATCCCAATGAATTCAGGGACATGACAATGTTGCCCACTCTCTCCATTGCTCTTCAATATAGTTCTTGAAGTCCTAGCTAGAGCAATAAGACAGCTAAAGGAGATCAAGGGGATACATATAGGAAAGGAAGAAGTTAGGGTTTCCTTATTTGCAGATGATATGATAATATACATCAGCAATTCCCAAAAGTCAACCAAAGAACTCCTACAGCTGATTGACAGCTTCAGCAAAGTGGCAGGATACAAAATTAACATGAAAAAGTCAGTAGCCTTCCTGTATACAGAAGACAAAAGGGCAGAGAAAGAAATTAGGGAAACCACTCCCTTTACAATAGGCTCAAACAATATAAAATATCTAGGTATAAATCTAACCAAACAAGTGAAAGACCTTTATGAAAAAACTTCAAGTCTCTACAGAAAGAAACTGAAGAGGATATAAGAAAATGGAAAGATCTTCCATGCTCATGGATTGGGAGAATCAACATAGTAAAAATGGCCATCCTACCAAAAGCAATCTACAGATTTAATGCAATCCCTATCAAAATACCCACACAATGTTTTACAGAACTGGAAAGATCAATTCTCAACTTCATCTGGAAAAACAAAAAATCCCAAAATAGGTAAATCAATCCTTTACAATAAAAGATCTACTGGAGGAATCTCCATCTCAGATCTCAAGCTGTACTATAGAGCAACAGTAATAAAAACAGCATGGTACTGGTAAAGAAATAGGCCAGTTGACCTGGAATTGAACTGAGGACCCAGATATCCATCCACACACATATGGCCATTTTATTTTTGACAAAGAAGCCAAAACAATACAATGGAAAAAAGAAAGCATCTTCAACAAATGGTGCTGGTCCAACTGGATGTCTACATGTAAAAAATGCAAATAGATCCATATTTATCACCTTGCACCAAACTAAACTCCAAGTGGATTAAAGACCTCAACATAAAACCAGACACACTAAAACTGTTAGATGAAAAAGTGGGTAAGACCCTAGAACTCATTGGCACAAGAGACAAATTCTTGAACAGAACACCCACAGCTCAGGCTCTAAGACCAACAATTAATAAATGGGACCTTATGAGGCTGAGAAGCTTCTGCAAGGCAGAAGACACTGTCAGCAGAACAAAGTGACAGCCCACAGATTGGGAAAAAATCTTTACCAACCCTACATATGACAAAGGGCTGATATCTAAAGGATATAAAGAACTCAAGAAATTAAACAGTACCGAACCAAACAACCCAATTAAAAAACGGGCTACAGAACTAAACAGAGAATTCTCAAAAGAGGAATATCGAATGGCTAAGAAACACTTAAAGAAATGCTCAACATCCCTACTCATCAGGGAAATGCAAATCAAAATGACCTTGAGATTCCATCTTACACCTATCCGATTAGCAAAGATCAATAAATTGAATGACAACACATGCTGGAGAGGATGTGGTGAAAAGGGAACACTTCTCCACTGCTGGTGGGAGTGCAAACTTGTTCAACCACTCTGGAAAGGAATATGGCGCTTTCTCAGAAAATTGGGAATAGCTCTACTCCAAGACCCAGCTATACCACTCCTGGGCTTATACCTGAAAGATGTCCCATCATGCAACAAAGACATCTGTGCAACTATGTTCATAGCAGCCCTATTCATAATAGCCAGAACCTGGAAACAACCGAGATGTCCCTCAATTGAAGAATGGATGAAAAAACTGTGGTACATCTACACAATGGGATACTATTCAGCTATTAAGAACAAGGAAATCTTGAGTTTTGCTGGCAAATGGATGGAATTAGAAATGATCACCCTAAGCCAGAAAACCCAGACCCAAAAAGACATGCATGGTATATACTCACTCATATGTGGATTTTAAACCAACATAGACAGCCTAGGAGGGACTCCTCCCAGCCAACTACAGGGACAATTACAGAGACTTAAATCTGGACACTGGACAGAGTCCCAAGTGTGTAGGGTGGAATCTCTCAACTTTTAGAAACTGAACCACAAATGCAATCACTAGAGGACTTAACCATTCCCTCCAATTTTGGGGGGCCCACTCCAAGGTATTATGTGCCCCAATTGAACCTGAAGAAACCTTAAGAGAACGATGCCCTATTCCCTCAAAGAGGGGGTTGTATAGGTTGCTGTTTGCTCACTTGATCTACAAATGCTTATTCTCATCGGGAGGTGGTCATAAGTCATTATTGGTCTTATACAGAGAAAAATTAGGGGAAACGCATAAACATCTCTCTCTGCCTTTATCTTACAGACGTAGGCAAGGAGATGGGAGCTGAAAAGAAAGAAAGGGAGATTTAGGAACATAGAGGGAGGAAAGAACAAAAGCTAGATGATTGAACCTACTCCTTAACTCAAGGCTTTAATTGTTACTTATAAGGAAGGTTATGTCTAAGTCATGGCTATAGAATTTGGTATATTGATACAAATCATGGACATGTCAAATACTTGGCAGATTTTAACACAAGAATATATAACCTAAGTTTAACAGATAGATATGACTCTATCAATACATGAGGTAAAATAGTTGAATAAGGTCTTCAAAAGCCTCAGAGATACACAGAATATGGCATTTAAAGCTGTTCTTACAATCCTAAATTTATTCAACAACAAGACAAGTTAACTCCTGACAATACCCAGCACCTCAAAGAAGATGATGAGCATCAAAGAGCCTCCTTATGGACATGGCTTCAAAGGTGGCAAAATAGCCACTGGGCACAATGTCCTCATTCCTGCTACAAACAGAATCTGCCTAAAAATGGGCTACTTAGATGCCCGCAGAGTCGACGGCTGCACTCTGCCAAGTCAGGGAAAGCAAGTCTTTAATAATTCCTGCCCTGCGAACAAGTCTGGCAGAGATATTAGGTCAGAAAGCTGAAGATGAGGCTCCAATGTTATAAAGTGTTTTGGGTGACTGGTCAGGAAGTAAACTGTCTTAAGTCAATTTGTACAGTTTGGAAGCTGCTAACCCACACTGGTGGTTCACTCAAGAATTTAAGTTTTATTCCTTCTCAAGTCTTTGAGGGGCATTGAAGACAAGATAGTATAGTTTTACAACCAAGCTTAGTTGGTTAGGGGACAAGATCATTTTAGATCAAGATAAAGAAGTTAAGCTATTAGAGTTGAGATAGGATAAATATTGAATCTCATTCGGAAATTTAGGCCCAGCAAAATGGGAAAAACACTTGCTTCACATGAGACGAATGCAGATGGCCAAGTCACTATGAATGTAACGTGTATAGAACTCATTATTCTCATGATTGTCACATGGTTCTCCCTGCTGTATGTAGTTTGTCTTATACATGTGTAATAAAATTTAAAAAAAGAAAAAAAAATCTCCCCCCCCAAACCAAAACATTCCAAGTCAGCTGGGCGGTGGCCGTGCATGCCTTTAATCTTAGTGCTCAGGGAGGAGGAGGCAGGTGGATCATTGTGAGTTCAAGGCCAACCTGGTCTACAAAGCAAGCCCAGGACAGTAGAGACTACACAGAGAAGCCCTGTCTCCAAATTCATTTTTCTGGGCTATTGTCACTTGCATTTGGCTCAGAATACAGTCTCCCCTGCTCCCTTTGGAATAAAAGCTGGGTTTTTGTATCAGCCTTTGCAGTGAATCCGGAAAGTTGGCTATGGATGCTCTTACGCAGTAGGGGGTCAGAATATATTCCACGGAAGGACTGGGACTGGGGATGCAATTTAGAAATTGCATAAGCTTCCTGAATATGGGACCTCACCAACATCTCAAAGTGTTCAAGAGCTAATTCTTGATGCCTAGGCCAGCAGGCCAGCTTGACAACACCAGTGCCCGAGCACAGACAGTTTGTGATGGCTCTTGCTGGGTTGCAGGCTTCCCACACCTTGCAGCTCTGGGAGAACCTGTCTGGGTTCTAGGAATGGGGTCTGCACCTCCTGCTGGGCTCCAGGGCTTCCCATATATTTTAGAGACCTGTTGTTGTTTCCTTAGTTTAGAAGGAGATGCAATGATAAGCACAGGGCCAAAAATTATTTATAAATATTGCTTTATACCACATGGTCATCTT
>OU015745.1:144135045-144158678 GCA_907169655.1 Acomys percivali | reverse complement strand
AAGAAGAAGAAGAAGAAGAAGAAGAAGAAGAAGAAGAAGAAGAAGAAAGACCTGTCCCTACTGTGTGCCCTCTGGCCTTTCTGAAGACATCTCCAAGTGGTCCTTTGGTTCCCTAATTTCAATTTCACTTATAGTCATCATTGTAGAGAATGAATTGGTTCATTGCTTCAATGTCTCTGTGGGTTTCAGGCTCGATGGAGAACAGGAGCAAGCAACACTCACAGACAAGCATGCCTTCGGCTCCTGAGTGACGGAGGGCTAAATGAGATACATACTGGACCTTTCACCAACCCCGTTGGCTGGAGGCCATTTTATTGGCTGGAAAGAAAAATACGCAGCCGTTTCCGTCTCAGAGTGCAGTTATACCCTGGGACATCCAGCAACTCAGGGTTACTGCAGAGGGCTCACGATGGGGACACGCCATACAAAGGACTCACCATGGCCTGCCATCTTCCATAAATCAAAGAGAGCCGCTCAAAGAACCTGGAGCCCAATCTCCAATTACTGCACAATGCTTCAGGAAGCACAGAACCTGAACAGTAGAAGGCTGGGGCTTGAATCAGAGGCTGCCATGTCCAACCAGGAGCCTTTATTATAACAAAGAAACCAGAGGACTGACTCAACACTCAAACATCACATGGCTGGGGCCCCTTCTCCACAAAGGCGCCTTTGTCAGAGGTCCAGAAGGAAAGCTGTGCTCTGGCTTCCATCAGATACGGCGGCTGAGGAAAAAGCCTCACAACCCAACACCAGCAAAAGTACTAGACGCATGATCATTTATACGGAGAACAAATACCCTTCATACTAATTAAGTCTCTGCTGACTCCAAGCACAAGCAAGGTCCCTCTGATCTTCACAGTCCTTACCGGGGAGAAGGCAGGAATGGCGAAGTCAGAGCACAGCGGGAAGCCTTGCCTTTCCCAGGCCTAGGTGTGTTCTGCTGTTTCTATTTACTTAAATAGATCTGAGGTGGCAAAGCTGATGGGGGTGCCTGTGCTCTTTTGTGGGCTTAGAAGGAAGGAAGGCTGACCGGTCATAGCAACAGTGGAAAGCACAGGAGGGCATATTGACTCAGATGAGGGCAGGCCTGAGAAGGGCCAGCTCACTGCACAGGATAAAGGGGAATTTCTGCCCACCTCCCACACACCTGGCTGGAGGCACAAAGTTCACCTGAAGGAGGAAAGCAAAGCAGAGAAAAACACATCCTGCTGGAGCCAGAGTGAGAGCCCTGGCTCATCCTCACAGTAAATGAAGCAGGGGTCCGTGAGAAAGCTGCTGTGCTGTCTAGAGGTGACCAGTTAACACTGAGCAATAGACTACATAAGCAGCGGAAACGGGGACTTTTATTTACCCTGGCATGTTTCAACAACTGCACGGCCTTGTTAAAGGATGCCTGGGCACGCTTTGGCCCTGACGGAGCTGTAAATGAAGCTGCCAAGGGGCTGCCAGGTAGTTGCCTCCTGGCTGGACCTTGTCTCTGCAGTGCACCATTTGTGCCTGTGTGTCCCCATCACCCTGACAGGTGACAGCCCCAGCTTTACTGCTCCCTTTTACTGATCTTAGGCCAACAGACGTGCGATAAGGAATGGAATTACTGCACAGCTGGGAGGGTGGCGGTGCGTGCTCCAGATTTGTGAGCCGGGACTTAAAGGGGATGGGTCTTGGAAGGGAAGGTGCAGGCCTGTTTTGGGCTGCTGGTGGGCCAGTGGCCAGGAATGGTGCAGTCCTAGGAGGGGCAGGACATTCCTGGAAACCCAGACCCATCCACCTGCCACAGGCCTTCCTCTAGTCCCCTGGCACGCATGTGGTGGAAAGCTATTTGTGTGGGCCTGGAAACCTCCCTTTCTCGTTAACTCTAAGTACCATGGGCAAATGTAATATGCATCGGAGCATTAATTAACATGGAAATGGAAGGCAGGTGACAACTTTAATTTTAAACTTATGAGGATTCTTCTTCACTTTGGAAAATCCCATCACCACCCATGCTAACTGGTCTAAGCTGGTTGCCCAAATGGCCTCCACTGGGTCTGTGTACCATTGGGCCCACATCCACACACTAGTGTGTAGCCTCCAGCACCCTCTATATGCCTCTCATTGGACATGCTCATATGATATACTGAGTACCTTACGACACCTCACTCCTGCCCCTCATCCAAGCTTGGTGTAGATTCTCCCCAATACTTGGGACCAGAAGTGTTTCCGATTCAAGCTTTCTGGGGTGTCTGCATATACATAATGAGATGCCTAGGAAAGGGGACCCACACCTAGATGAGATCTTCATTTGTGTCATACACACACAGACACACACACACATACACAGACACACACACACAGACACACACACACCTTACATATATGGCCTCAAGGTCATTGTACATAGTATATTTGGTGCATTTGTGTTGTGTGGCCTGAGGTTGGTAGTGGCACTTGACACTTGCAGGATCATGTGGTTGCTCAATGCATATCTGGTTAGGGTTAAACATGAGAGATCTGGAGCAACTCTGTCTTGCAGTCTAGAGGGTGTGGTGGGAGGGGGGTTGGGGCTGTATCAAGACAGAGGCCTGAGTGGACCACCAGTGAGACCAGGAAAAGAGAGCAAAAACACCAGGACTCACCCTGCTGCACACTGGTACACAAACAAGAACTCCACCCACTCCACACACATACTCAAATATGACAATCACTTAATCTACTAGGTTTCAAGATAATCACTGGCCAGGTGTTATGCCTGGACTATCAACCTGATATCTTATCGCTACGTGGAGCCATACAAAAGCTCTGTGTTCCCTGAGGGAGGGGCAGGCACTATTGCACTGAGATGCTGTGGTGCCACCTGGCACTGACAGTCACTACCCCCTCTTCAGCTGTGCAAACAAGACACTCTGACCTTCCTGGCAGAACCTAGTATGCAGTGAATGGGACACACATGCGTGGGCTTCCTCTGTACCTACTTTACCACACTGGGAGATGTAGCTCCCTTGTGACTAAGGAATGTAGCACACTTGGAATTCCATAAGGCAAATTTCTCCAAGGCTAATAGGGGAACCTGATATAAATTCCCAGGAAGGAGATGTGCATGTTTTTTGTTTTGTTGTTGTTTGATTTTTCAAAACGGGGTCTTTCTCTGTGTAGCCTTGGCTGTCTTGGACTTTGTAGACCAGGCTGGCCTCAAACTTACAGAGATCTGCCTGCCTCTGCCTCCCTGAGTGCTAGGATTACAGGTGTGTGCCACTGTGCCCAGCTGATATGCATGTATTGTGTGCATTCGGTTACACACACACACGCGCGCACACACACACACACACACACACACACACACACACACGCACACGCGCACACACACACACACACACACACGCACACACGTTCAGATACACAAACATTCACACATGTATACAGCTCCTTTGAAATGAGATGATGGCCTTCTGGCTGTTTTGTTCCAGCGTGTTCTCAAAGACGCCAACCCAGGACACTCCCCCAAGGCCAGCCCCTGCCACTGTGGGTAAGCCACTCACCTCTCTGAGTCAAAGTAGGAGTCTATGAAGGGATGTGGGGCACCTGCCACAGCGAAGTTACTGCTCCCAGTGTCCACAAGGATCTGTAGCTTTGGTTTGTAAGGAGAGAAAAAAAAATTGGAAAAGCTTCACGTTATTTGAAGAAGTACTAAGTATAACAATTTATTGATCGGCAAAAACCAACATCTCTACTGATTTAGGGAGAAAATCTGTTTTTATAAAATAACGTGTAAAGTTATATGAAAAACCTGGCACAGCCCAGAAAGATGCTGCTGCAATGAGAGCTATGTGAGATTTGCCTCAGATACACAGGAGCCTTCCAGACAGGCCTGTTAGACAAGGACGATGGGCATCCAGAGTCACTAATACTTGCTAACATGACCAGCTCTTTAGTCAATTCTGGAATTTTGTGCAAGTTCATCCCTGGCTGGAAAAGTCTTGCTTTTCCAAATATTTCTTGGAGTACAATTCCTCCACAGTCTCCTTTCCCTAGGGACCTCCCTCCCTATTGGCTTTTCCTTCAGCTCTCTGCTGAGTCCCTGATGATACCCATCGTAGGTGCCTCCTTATTAAGAATTTATTTTTATTTCATGCATGTTTTCCTTGAATGTATGCAAACACACCACCTGTGTGCTGGTATCTGTGGTGTTCAGAAAAGGGTGTCAGAGCCCCTGGAACTGGAATTACAGATGGTTGTGGGTGCTGGGAACTGAACCCGGGTCCTCTAGCAGAAGCAGCCAGTGCTCTTAACCACTGAGCTTTGGCTCCAGCAAACAAGTATCTCTTTTTCAGCTTTGTTAAACTCTAGTTTTGTTGTAATTAAGAGGCAGTGGGTGGTGGATGTCTGCAATCCCGGGAGTAAGAGGCTGGATAAGGAGGACGATGGTTGTAGGCTAGCCTAACCTACGCAGCAAGACGCTGACTCTAACAAGCAAAAGCTCACGCTACCCGAAGTCTGATGGTGAGTTTGGGCAGGTTCTACACCCAAACCAAGACATCCCCAAATGTCCCATTTGTCCTCTTTGCCCCTCTTCCCTGGGAGATACCGATTTCCGTCTTCTGTTAGAACTGATGAGTTTCGCCTGTTCTTGAACACCCTGTAACCATGTGGTTTTCTTCTGCTTTGGCCCAGCTGCCTTTGAGATTCTTACATGCTGCGGAGAACCTGCTCTGCTCTTTCTACCATCAAGCTGTACTCCATTGCTCGCCTCTGCTTCTCTTGATGGGCAGCTGTGGTGCTTCCGGCTTTAGGCTGTGATAGGTAAGGCTGCCTGGACATTTGTCTTTTTGTGGATATGCTTTTATTTCTCTTGGGAATGAAGCTTGCTGGGTGAAAGGGTAGACGCCTTTCAGATAAAAAGCAGCAGAGGCATTCTCAAACCTCAGTGCATGAGTTGAGCTCCCACGGCAATGCGTTATGGCCCACTGGGCTCATTTGTTCCGTGCCCTCTCTGAAAGGTGGTGGCCCTGCCTGTTTTGTTTAGCCCACTCTAGTGGGCGTGGAACGCTATCTAGTTTGCAATTGCTGGTGGCTAATGACAATGAGCTGTTGTCCTCTTCATTAGTTGTTTGACCCATGTCTCCAGTAAACACTGGTTCCCCAGGGAGTGGAGCGTGCCATCCGCCATTTCACACCCAGCATCTACTGTCAGCCCAGACTTGGACCAGCTTTTTAGTAAACAAATAGATTTTAGAAACAAGCACAGAATAAGCAGTTAAAGTCTTCAAGGTTTGAACGTCCAGTTAAACAAGCTGCAAACAATGTTATTTGGCAGGTGAGGGGTTTTTTTTTTTGTTTTTGTTTTGCATATGGACTTTATTTATTTATAATAAACTAACATACAGTAAGAACAGTTATGAAACAATTAGGAAAGCCATATGTAAAAGCTACGTTCAAAATGTTTAGCTCATTTGTATTTGGCAACCTTGAAGAAAAACACTATCTATCCTATGTAGGTGATACTAAAGCATCTAGATCATTCCCTGCCATATCTTCTATTTATCAACTTAAAAGCATTTTTCTAGATATTAAAACATTTTCCTGAATCCTAAACAACTTAAGCCAAACTGAAACTGAACTACCTAGTCTTCAACCCCAACAGAGACTTGAGAAGGAATAAAATTATTACTTTAGTAGGAAGTGCAGGCAAGCAGCTTCCAAAACTAAGAGATGACAGAGACAGTTTACTGCCTGGTCAGTCACCCACTCTCTCTCTCTATAACATCGGAGCATCATCTTTAACCTTCTGGCCCAGTATATCTGGCAGACATATTTGTGAAGCAGGAAATATGAAGGACTTGCCTGCCCTGTCACAGCAGAGCTTGGCAGTCAACTCAGCCTGCATCCAAGTCCTGTCCATTTTGGGCAGCATGTTGTTTGCAGAGAGAGCTGGGGCATCTTCACCCAGTAGCTTGCTTGCCGTTAATGAAGCTATCTCCAAAAGGAGATTTTATGAAGTTTATCATCTTCATTGAAGTAGGCTGGAGGTGTTGCCAGGAGCTGACATGTCTCAAGTCAAAAAGGATTGAAATTAATAGAAATATCTTTAAATGACATATTCTGTAGGTCTCTGAAGTATTGAGGGCTATTTACATTTATATTTACATAGTGTGCAAGTGCATCTATCTATCATCTATCTATCTATCTATCTATCTATCTATCTATCACCTACCATCTATCTATCTATGGACACCTGCTCTTTGTAACATAGCTGAAGCTGTTTTGAATCCATCTTTGTTTATAAGGTGAAATTAAGTTTAAAAAAATTTTTAACTCTGTTTCCTGAAGTAGTTACTCATTTATCTGACACTAACAAACCCTGCCAGAGGGTCAAGTTAACCTTATATTTTACCCTATATTTTACCATGGTGTCATAACCCATGCTCTGTTATCTCCACACATGGCTACACTCTGGTTGTACCCTGGAAGACCCTAACTACCACCTCACTTACCTCACTTGCAACCAATCAGTTTAAAGGTTAGCTGACAATACTTTGTCTAGTTAATCAAAATGAACTTAAAATGTATTGTTACTCCCCTTATATTCTATACTTGATTTTCTTATTTAAAAGGCTGTCCTAAAAGCAGAACAGTGTCACAATTTGGCTCCCAAATCCACTGTGTCCCTGACCATGGTCAGTCTTGGGGTGTTACATTCATTAAATCATGCATATCTTGGACTACTATGTATTATCTATCTATCTATCTATCTGTCTGTCTGTCTGTCTGTCTGTCTGTCTGTCTATCTATCTATCTATCTATCTATCTATCTATCTAAAGTATGAATAGGCAAATATTGCCTGTTTCTAGATATTTACTAACTGTTCAACCTAGGATGTATATTTCTGTGATAAAGTAGACTAGTAACTGACATGACTGTGAGTCTGATTAACGATTAAATAATTCTAAACAGTTTGTAATAGCAGCTTTTAACAAGACTGAAAGTAAACTTTACATTTGTAAATGAGTTGTATAGTTCCAATATATCATACCAGAGTAGAAACATACATATATGTATATAAAAATAGAATTGAAGACCTAGAAGTAAAATCATGCACCTACAGACACTGGATTTTTGACAAAAAAAGTCAAAACCATACAATGGAAAAGAGTGCTGGTCTATCTAGATTCTACACGTAAAAAATGCAAATAGATCCGTATTTATCACCTTGCACAAAACTCAAGCCCAAATAGATCAAAGACCTCAACATAAAACTAGATACACTAAGTCTATTAGAAAAGAAAGTAGGGATCAGCCTTGAACTCATTGGCACAGGAGACGGCTTCCTGAACAGAACACCAACAGCTTAGGCTCTAAGAGCAACAATTAATAAATGTTACTTCTTGAAACTGAAAAGCTTCTGTAAGGCAAAGGATACTGTCAATAGAACAAAACAGCAGCCTACAGAACGGGGGAAAAAAATCTTTACCAACCCTACATCTGACCAAGGGTTAATATCCAAAATATATAAAGAACCCTTGAAGTTAAACATCAAGAAACCAAATAATATTATTTTAAAATGGGGTACAGAGCTAAACAGAGAACTCTTAGCAGAGGAATCTCTAATGGTGAAGAGGCACTTGAAAAATGTTCAGCATCCTTACTCATCAGGAAAATGCAAATCAAAACAACTCTGAGATTTCATTTTATACCCAACAGAATGGATAAGATCAAAAAATCAAGTGACAGTACCTACTGGTGAGGATGTGGAGCCAGGGGAACACTCCTCTTTGCTGGTAAGAATACAAACTTGTACAACCACTTTGGAAGTCAATCTGCTGATTTCTCGGAAAATTGGGGATAGGAGCAAAGATGTTCCACCAAACAACAAGAACATTTGCTCAATTATGTTCACAGCAGTGTTATCCATAATAGCCAGAAACTGGAAACAACCCAGATGTCCCTTAATCAAAGAATAGATAAAGAAAATATGGTAGGTACACTTACAAAATGGAATACTACTTAGCTATTAAAGACAAGGAAATCAGGAAATTTGCAGGCAAATGGATGGAACTAGAAGAGATCATCTTGAGTGAGGTAACCCAGACCCAGAAAAAACACACACAATATATACTCACTTATAAGTGGAAATTAGCCATATAGTACGGGACAACCATACTACACTCTGCAGTCCCAAAAAAGCTAATTAAGAAGGAGGTCCCAAGGGAGACTGCTTGACTCCCACTCAGAAGGGTAAATAGAATAGACATCAGAAGTGGATGAAGAGGGGAGTAGGGTGGGAGAAGGTGTGTGGAGGATAATGAGGGCCGGGATCAGATATGGAGAGAGTGGGTTAAGAGGTGAGAGAGCTGGGAGAGAAAGGAAACCAAGGGGGTGGAGCATCTCTGGGACAAGCTGGAGACCTGCAACAGGATAGGCTCCAGAGAGGATATGGGGGTGAGGCTAGCTGAGACTCACAGCAGCAGGTGGTGGTGGGGGGCATGGGGATGCCTCCTAGGCAGGCAGGACTTCCAGTGGAGGAAGGGAGACACCAACTTACCCACAAAACCTTCAACCCAAGGCCTACAGGATGTGCAGGGATAAAGGTGGAACAGAGATTGAGGGAATGGCCAACTAATAACTGCACTGGCCTGAGAACCACCCCATGGGAGAGAGCCAACCCCAAACACTATTAATGATACTCTGCTGTGCTTGAAGACAGGAACTTAGAATAACTGTCCTCCGAGAGGCTGCACCCAGCAGCAGACTAAAACAGATGCTGAGGGCCACAGTCAAACTCTAGGAAGAGTTTGAGGAGTCTTGTGAAAGAGTGGGCTGGGGGAAGGATAGAGGGACCCAGAACTCCACAAGAAAGCCAACAGAGGCAACTAACCTAGGCCTGAGGAGACTCACAGAGACTGAAGCACCAACCACAGAGCATGCGTGGACTGGACCTAGGCCCCCTACACACATGTAATTAATAGGAGGCTTGGTCTTCATGTGGGTCCCCCTAGAAAGTGGAGTGAGGGCTGTCTCTGAAATGGATTTTACTGCCTGTTTTTGGATCACTTTCCCCTGGCTGGGCTGCCTTGTCTGGCCTCAGTGGAAGAGGATTCACTTGGTCCTGATGTGACTTGATGTGTGTGCCAGGGTGGGGAGGCACAGGAGTGGGGCTTTTCCAAGGAGATGCAGAAGGGGCGGGGCGGGGCGGGAAACAGGAGAGAGTGACAGGGAGAAAAGCAGGGAGGGGCTGAGATGGGAATATAAAGTGAAAAAAATCAATATAATAAAAAAAGAAAAGGGGGGAATATGAGAATATCAGTTAGAAAATATATAGAAATAATAGGAGAAAAGGACAGATTGTTGAATATGCTCTTCAACTATAAAACTATTGTCATTCTCAAATATTCTTAGTTCATTGGTATATAAGTCTGTATGTTGATACAGGAATAAGGTTACTTTTGATACATGGGTATAAAATTTTATATCTTTATATATATATATATATATATATATATATATATATATATATATATACATACATAACTTCCTATCTCTTGCTTTATTCTGTTTCCCTTCCTCCTCCTTGACACAAGGATACCGCCCTTCCTGGGTTTTCCTCCTTCCCTCTGTATGGCACTCTTCCAAGTCTTCTGGAGTTTCTAGTCTGCCTACTTCAGGCCCTCAGAGAGCCTGTGGGACACTTGTTTGTAGTATGCTCATGACCCCAGACTTCCCGGCCTCTGGGTGTGGCCTTTCCCTGCCCAACACTTCTACCCCTGTGCCTTTGAGTGGAGCAATGTTTAGAAATGGGTCAGAGGTGATCAAGTTAAGAGGAAATCATTAGGCACCGTCCTAATGCAGCCTGACTGGCATTCTCTGTGAGAGGAAAACTCCCACAAAGTGTATGTAGATGCACATATATATATGCATATATATATATATATATATATATATGTGTGTGTGAACATGTGTGGAGGCCAGAGGCTTGTATTTGGTGTCTTCCACAATTGTTTTCTGCTTTAGTTTTTGACACAGGGTCTCTCACTGAACCTGGGGTGCCTTTATTGAGGTAGGCTGGCTGGGTTATCAGCTCCAGGGATTTTCCTGTCTCCACTACCCACCTTCCAAGTGCTGGAGTTATAAATTCACACCACTGTGTGGGTGTGATGGATCCAAACTTAGGTCCTCATGCCTGCATAGGACTTTATCAACATAGCCATCTCCCTAGACCCACTAAAAATACTCTCTCTCTCTTTCTCTCTCTCTCTCTCCCCCCCTCTCTCTCTCTGTGTGTGTGTGTGTGTGTGTGTGTGTGTGTACACATGACTTCCCCCCAGAAGCCAGAAAAGTATATTAGATCCCCTTGAGCGGAGTTACAGGTTGCTGTGAGGCACCTGACAAGGATACTGGGAACTGAGCTTGGGTTCTTTGGATGAACAGCAAGTACCTTAACTGTTGAGCCACCACTCTAACCAGATATATCCTGTACATATATATGCATATGTATGTGTGTACACACATACACTTTGTGGTGGTTTGAATAGGAATGGCGCCCATAGTCTCACAGATTTGAATGCTTGGTCATGAGGGAGTGGTGCTACTTGACATGGATTAGGAGGTGTGGCCTTGTTGGAGTAGGTGTGGCCTTGTTGAAGTAGGCGTGTCCTTGATGAAGGAACTGGAGTGGGCTTTGGGGTTTCAGATGCTCAAGCCAGGCCCAGTGTCTCTTTCTCCTGCTGCCTACAGATCAGGACATAGGACTCTCGGCTACTCTCCAGCACCATGCCTGTCTGCGCACCTCCATGCTTCCCACCATGATGCCAATGAAGTAAACCTCTGAGCTGTAAGCCAGGCCCTAATTAAATGCTTTCCTTTACAAGAACTGCCGTAGTCATGGTGTCTCTTTACAGCAGTAGAACAGAGACTAAAACATACTTCCTTGTGAGTGTTGCTTCTCTCTTCCCATCATGTGAGTACCACAGATTGGCCTCAGGTGGTCACGCTTGGCAAGAGGAACCGTCACGCTGTGAGAGAAGCCATCTCACTGACTGAACTCTATTTCCCACAGTGGCTGAGGCATCCTACAAGAAAGTAAGTTCATCACCTCCGGAGCAGCCTCAGGTCCAAACTCTGTTCACCTAGCTCTCAAATGGCCCGCTTCTGTGCTGGGTCCTGAGGTCCTCTCAGGGGAGTTCGGCCTGTCCCCAGGATGGGTGCCATCTTCTCCAGGCATTCCACATTCCCAGAAGCTTAATGAGGTCTTTGCACTGGAACAGTGGCTTGTTTGCTTGGGTTTTGTAGACTTGGATGACATTTGTGGATTCCTCACTTTATGAGTATTTTCCAGTGTCTTCTACCACCCAGGACCTGATGAGAAATCCAAGGCCTCTCTTACTATTCCTCATTGCATAGTGATATTCTTTCCTCCCTTAGATAGCTGAAAAGTTCTTCCTTTAGCCAAAAAGCTCCCCACATTTACTGGCAGACCGTAATACAGACAGGCCTGGATCAATCCTTCTAAGCCATGGGCTTACGTTTCCACTGGCAGCCATAACAAGTCCCCAGAAACCGGGTGGCATGGACTAGCACATGGTCATTTTATTTTGGCAAAATCGATTTTTAATTTTATTTTATTTAAGTAATTTATTCAGATTACATCTCAATTGCTATCCCCTCACTTGTATCTTCCCGTTCCCCCCTCCCTCCCTCCCTCCCTCTTTCATCCTATTCCCCTCCCCTAGGTCTGTGACAGAAGGAGACCTTGTCCCCCACTATAAGATCACAGCCATAATGTCAGACCTCTGAAGGAACAGAGGCAGTTAGGCCAGAGATGCGTCACCTTAAAAACAATGACTAGCTGCATGGCAGTGAGAAATACTGTTTGTTGATCATTAAAAGTTATGGACAATAAAAGCCACAGATTCCAGACCAACAATGGTTGTCTCCCATGGCTGTTGTTAGGCCACTGCACAAATGTCTCTGGGGGGATCTCACTGGCAACCACGGGCCCAGGAGCAGGCAGGAAGTGTGTGAAATGCCAGCCTGCCTCAGAGTCCTGCTCTCTCTGTGTGCTGCCAGGCAGCCTGGCATTCCATATTTACCCTGACTGCTCCTGCATGTCTCGGCCCAGGCAAGGCAGCAGCAAGATCATTGTCTTCCGCACAATGGTCCCAGTGACAGAGGCCCTTTTCCCAGGGTCTGGAATGCCACGTAGCCTCCGCAGGCTCCCATGAACACAGCTCTATCACACCCACACCCTTGCTTCTTTGTCCTCCCTCTGCAGAAGCAGAGAACACAGAATACAGGGGAAGTCAACCCAAGCAAACAGTGTTGTGTGACTCCAGCCATTTCTTACTGCTGCTCTGGCCTACTGGGATACCCAGTGTGTTCCCAGCAAGTTCAGCCCAAGTCCCCTCAATTCAAGGGTAGCCCCTCCTCACAGATACCCCCACAAGTTACCCCCACAGATATGACACCACGGTGCTTATTCCTAGAGGATGCTGCAGGAGAAGAGAAACTGCCCAGAATATGGGAGTATTACATTCTGAGTATAAGTGTCTCCATAGTCTAATGTGTCTAAAACTCAGTCCACAGCTACTGGCCCCGCCTTGGGAAGGTAGTCACCCTCGCGGGGTGACCTAGGCCAATAGAGGCTTTGAGAGCTCATAGTACAGCCCAACTTCTGCCCTGGGCTTCCTGCTCTCGCTGTCATATAACTACTTGCCACATCTCCCCACCATCATGGACCAAGCTGCCTCAGGCACCAGGCCTCCATGCACAACCTCAGCCTTTGCTAGACACACACAATAGGAAAGCTCACCAATACATACCTAAGAGATCCAAATTCATGCACACTTTGAGCTCTTTGCTCACGCAGCCTCCAGATAGCACCAAAACTTGTGAGGCTTCAGAAATACTCCACTGAATTCTGTTGGCCTGGTCAATGGTTACTACACTGAAGTCTAATTTCTCTAGATGACAGGTGCCTGACACAGACCCACATGAGGGCCAGGAGAAGTGAGCAGAAGGTTGGCACAAACAAACTTCACCGTGTATTCCATTAGGGTAAAGACTTGGGACCCCTTCCCCAGTTCATGTGTTGAGGCTTAGTCCTTGGAGTACTTGCATTTAGGAGCAGGGTCTTCAGTAGGTGACTGAGTGGATGCAGTGTGTATGTGTGTGTGTGTGTGTGTGTGTATGTGTGTGTGTGTGTGTGTGTTGCATAGTTGGGCAGGTGAGTGGTGAGCTGATGGAGGGAGCCTCACAAATGAGATTAGTGCTGTAATAATGTACCCAGAGAGAGTCCCCTTCTTCTGTTACCTCAAGAAGGTGATGCCTCTACAACCAGGAGCTGGACACTTTGACCTTCCTTGGACTCCCAGAACGTTAGAAATGAATGTAGGCTGCTAAGAAGCACCCAGACCAAGCGTTTGCTATTGCTGCCCCGATGAGAACAAATGTCCCTTAATCAGGAGCCACAATGCAATAAGAACAGCTATGAGAACCGTGTGACAACCACAGCCTGCCTCCTGCTGCAAACCAGCATGTCTCCCCCTGCCTGCACCCCTCCTAATCTTCAGTGATGCATTGGGCAATAACCCCACAGAGAGCCATTTGCTAATTGCTGCAATAAGGTAAAATGTGGCATTAAAGGGAAAGACTGGGTGATTCATCCAATTAGTGATGAGCCTGAGATTTTTCAGATACCACTCTCTCTTTCCCAGCAGGTTAATAGATACAGAAAACAGCAGATAATTTAAATAATGGTTCATTTAACGCAGTGTTTCCTAATTGTATTACTAGCCCATCTGTTGAAGTCTGCCAGCCAGCCCAGCCATGGTACCCACCTTGGCCTTCCTGCCCCACCAGGAGGGCTGTCTGCTCACACTTATTTATGCGTGTGTGTGTGTGTGTGTGTGCGTGTGTGTATGTGTGTGTGTGTGCGCGTGTGTGCATGTGTGGGGGGTTGAATTCTACGGGCTGGTTTCCTTAATCAGATTCTTTGAAGGCTCTCATTCTAGAAATGAATCTCATAGATGTATTAATAAAGGAAGCGAAAACAACTGGCATATGCCATTTTGTCACAACCACAAATTATTATTATTATTATTAATTATTATTTTAACTGAGAAGGGGGGAAAGGTCATTTTCAAAGACTGTCACTTAAGATGAACTCAGCTGAGAGGAGTCAGTTACACTGTTTATTCCAGCTGTGTCACACATCCTTGGGTGTGCAAGTGATCCCCTCTTGTGGCACTGAGGCCCTACTAGAAAGATGAGTGTTGGGGGACATACAGGTCCTCGGCTGCCACCAATTGCCGTGTGGGCGGGGGCTCAGCTGCAGCATCTGTGTCTGGGCCCCACTTTCTTGAGGGATGTCTGACATCATCAGGTGAAGGAGCTGGAGCAGAGAGCAACACTCAGGTTCACAAGCTTTCAGAACGTAAGAAGTCACCCAAAGCCTGAACCCCAAAGCTCACCCCTGGACCTGGAGCTTCTGCTAACCTTGCAGAGGAGAGGAACCCCTCACAGCCACTTGCTGGTGGCCAGGGAGCTTCGGGAGTCAGGGAAACTGAGAACAACTCATCCTGCTCATGAGGATCTCCAGGGAAGAGAGTCTACACCAGACCTACAGCCGATGCCCAGGAACATGTTGGCAATGAATCTGCTTTGCAGGATCCACTGACAATCGGATTAAAGTTCATTTTCCGGCTCCGGACTCAAGCTACACCTTCCATGTATTCTCTCAAAGAAAGCATTTTGGGCTGTTAGGCCTGGATTTGAACCCCAGCTTAACCTGCTACTTGGCTGTGTAATAATCTCTGAGGTCTACACACAGGAGAAGCCTCGGTACATAGTCTATAAAAAAAAAAAAAGTGCCTTGCTGAACATTGATTTCTCAAAGACACTAAATGGTGTGAGGAATTCTTACAGAACTGACCTCACTGCCCGAGACAACTGCACCAGGGCACCTGTCACTCCTCCTCCTTCCTGCTGTGACATTGAGGCAGGCAAGAAGTTCTAGGCTGGCTGTGGCTGTTGTACTCAGCAGATTTCCCATGGGACACATGGTCTGTCCCTGTGGCAGGCAGTAGTGTGATGGGCATGTCCACACTTTAGAACCTCTGGGAGTCACCTGTCCATGGGTTGGGGGTGGGGAGCGCTTGGACCACAGCTGAGTTCCTTCTAGAACATCCATCCAAGGACTGGGAAGACTGTGGTTACAATGTCTGTTCTTCTTTCCCTACCCTGGCCATAGCTTCCTGTCACTCAAATTCCCTGCTGCTCTAGCTCTTCCAATCTGTTCCCTCATGTTGAGCCCGTGTGTCCGCTGTCATAATTCCAGCACCTCTGTGAGAATGTCTCATGGCCCCCTCCTTCTCCCCACCAAGTACCAAGCAGCATCTTATATCCTGAGCCCTGGCCATAGCAGGTACTCCACAGTACTTGCTAAAAAATGGAAGGATGGATGAGTGAATGGAAGCATGGCAAATGGGTGGATGGATGGAAGGAAAGATGGGTGGGCAGGTGGTAACCACCTCTCTGAGGCCATCCTGCTCAAGAGATTGAAAAACAATGAGTTTGAACTCTATGCGTAGGCATTTCTTAGGCTGGACACCCTAGTGGTTTTGGTGAGCTTCTGGGTCTTGTGGCCACAGTGACTTTCTGATTTGGGATGCTTCCCCCATTGAGCTCCTATTTGCTTCACACAGCACCTGCAGTGGCCTATTCCCTGCTGGGTTCCGCTTGGGCATGATGCCCGCTCCTTTGATGGTAGGTGCTGGGACAGTATGTAGAGTAGGTTGCTATGTTCACGCCTCCCTCACACCTGCCCACTGACTGTATCCCTAACCTGTCCCAGACTTCACCACACATATCAGGTTGGGTCTTCTTAGAAAAATGAGGAGTCACAAAGGCACGTGGAATCTCTTTTCTAAGCAACAAAACAGTTCTGAAGCTGAGCTGGCTGCTATACAGCTGCGTGTATGCACTAAACAACCACTGGAGCATACATTTAAATGGATGCGTTGGGTAACGTGTAAATTTCATCTAAAAATGTTTTTTTTTGTTGGTGGTGGTTGTTGTTCTTCGGTTTTAAAAAAAAATAATTTATTGAATTTTATTTTATGTGCATTAGTGTGAGGCTGTGACAATTCAATATGCAAAGAAATAGTTAACAGTCCTACTGTCCTTAAATGTACCCAAGGCTCCTCTCAGATACTCAGGATGCCAAGGATGGAGACACTGCAACAGACAGACCCCTGAGGTCCCAGGAACATGACACACGAGGTTCATGGCTGTCTGACCAGCGACAGGCAATGCCAGGCAGGCTACGTCCAAAGGCCCTTTCAGCAATGGGCTCAATGTCACTCTGCCTCCTGGACACAGAAAGGAAGTGTGGACTGGAAGGGGAGATGCTATGAACAGTCTCATGCCCACCCAGCTTCCCAGGTGATCCCTTGTAGGATGAGTAATTGGGGGCTAGATGTGCCCCCGTGTTTGGGCTGTTCCTTATGCTTCGAGACAACCTTCCCTGGAGGGCATGAGGGCAGGAGTGCCCCTCTCAGGGGACCCACGGGGGCTGCACGGCTTCTCGGACCTCCTTTGCAGGATGTGAGCCTACTGATAAAAGAAGAGTGAGGCTAGGTAGACCTTACCCGTCATGCGCCTGCCACGAGGCTGGACCCATTCATCCCTCACCAGCAAAAGCAAGGATCTATTTCCCACAGGAAAAAAAAAAAGTCCTCACCAAACCCTGAAAGTAAGTATAGAACAACAACAACAAAGAAAACCAAAACAAACACACACACACAAAAAAAAAAAACCACCCAAAGACCTCTGTCCTCATTGACGGCACTGGGGACAGACAAAGTGGTTTCTTGAGCTTTTTCTTTCCAAGAAGACAAGCCAGCACGTCTCAAGCCTCCAAGAGCCTATGAAATATTTTCAAGAGAAATGACCTTCCCTATCCACTTTTCAAGCACTTAAACAGGCTTTCCTCCATGGCCAGTTTGTGTCTCCCAGGTGTCTCTTTTACTTTAGAACTGGTGACTAAGACGAAAAAGTCACTTAGGAGACAAAGTGGAAAGGACACAGTTAACTTTGCTCCTGTCCCAACATTCAAATATTGTCACAGTTTCCAGCAAATGCCACAAAAAAAAAAGTGAGACAGAGTACACATGCCCGCCTTTGCAGCAGAAAATTTCGAGTTCCTTTAAAAATACTACTCCTTGAAATTATTTTAGGAGTCCATTTTTATTTCAGTGAAATACACAGAAGAACATAAAATTTGTCATCTTCATTTTTAAGTGTCCAGCCCAGTGCCGTGGAGGCCTTGCACACTGTGGTATGTGTGAGCATCACTTCTAGATCTCTGCAGAACAGAAGGCTTGATCCTGCAAAACTGATGCTCCACCTCCATCAACCCATCCCTCACCCACACCCACCCTGCCAACAGCCACCTTTATATGTTATCCTCATGAGTCAGACTGATCCAGGGCCACACAAGGGCACAGGCTAACTACGCTGAGCACACCGTCCTTGAGGCTCGAGGCTCACCCCTTCACCCATGATGTAGCACAGGTCAGACTTTCTATGTTCGGCTTGGTGATCTTCATGCGTGTGCCATTAGCCCTCACAATGACTAGAGTGAAGAGGAGGCAGCTGTGCTCAGTGATGTCCTGTGAAGGGCCCATCGTCCTGCCACTCAGGGTATGAAAAGTCAGCAGGCAATGGCCTGACAGGAAACTCTCCCCAGAGGCTGACCACACTGGCACCTTGGACTTGGACCTGAGCCTCCAGAACAGAGAGGCCTGATTTTACTGTTTATAAGAATCCCAGTCCAGCATTCTGTTACAGCAGACCGATCCAAGGCGTACTGATAAACATTTTCAGTCTACTTGTCTGTCTGTTAGTGGATTTCCACTCTTTAGCTACAATGAAAAGATACTGCTATGGTCATTGATATGTAAATAACTCGTGGAGGCTCAGCTTTCAACTCTTTGGTGGAGACTCAGTTGTGTCAATTAACAGTGAGCAAGCTACCAGGTCCTCATATCACAATGATGAAGGAGTTCCGGGGCCTCTTCCCTGTGAGTCATGACGTGAAGACAGAGGGCCAGTCTTCTTTCTCTTCAGTCCATTTGAATTAGCTACGGGAAGGGGAAGAACCCAAACCCACTTCACTGTGTGTTATCCACTGACCTAGAAGTACAATTTCAGAGCCCTTCCCTCTGCCAGTCACCTCCCCCTACCTCCTTCCTCCCTCTCTTGTGTGTGTGTGGGGGGGGGGCAGTTTGTAAACCAGAGAACAACTTCGAATTCCATTCCTTATTGTCCATGTTGGTGTTTTTATTTGTTGGATATTGAGTCACAAGGACCCTCGGGTATGTCTCCCAGAGCTAGGGTTATAGGTATGCAATGCTATGGCCAGTCTCTTCCATTATTTCCTACTTATATTTAAGATCAACCTGCAGACTGGCCTGGAGGGGCAGCCTTTGGAAGTTGATATCCATACAAATACGGACTATCAGTGAGTGCCTTGGTGTCACAGAGTGGCTATAAGTGCCACGTGTCACAAATGAACAGGCACTCTTGGTGCACTGCTGACTTATTCTGGAACGTTGGTGATGGTTGATAAATCCAAATCTCAGGCCTCGTGGGGACTGGCAACCCTGCATACAATAAAGTCTCTAAAATGCACCTGCCCCCTCTCACACCCATCTTTCCTCACGCCTCTTTGCTCAGCCAGACTTGGAATGAGTAACAGAGAAAGGCTACTCTTTACAATCTGCCTCGCTCGGCCAACCCCAAGCCAGCCACTTAAGAAATGGGCTATTTCTATGTGGATCACAAAAGACTTCCTTCCTTCCTTCCTTCCTTCCTTCCTTCCTTCCTTCCTTCCTTCCTTCCTTCTTCCTTCCTTCCTTCTTCCTTCCTTCCTTCCTTCCTTCTTCCTTCCTTCCTTCCTTCCTTCTTCCTTCCTTCTTCCTTCCTTCCTTCCTTCCTTCCTTCTTCCTTCCTTCCTTCTTCCTTCCTTCCTTCCTCCTTCCTTCCTTCCTTCCTTCCTTCCTTCCTTCCTTCTTCCTTCCTTCCGTCTTTCCTTCCTTCCTTCCTTCCTTCCGTCCTTCCTTCCTTCCTTCCTTCCTTCCTTCCTTCCTTCCGTCCTTCCTTCCTTCCTTCCTTCCTTCCTTCCTCCTTCCTTCCTTCCTTCCTTCCTTCCTTTTGTTAAGCTCACAAGAAAAGTAAAGTTTTTAATAGGCATATGGTGATGGTGATCAAAGATGCCACTTTTTTCTGCTCAAAGGGCTGTTTGTTGTTGTTTGCTAGTTGTAAAGACCTTCCAAGTAAATCCTTTTCAGGACAGGCACGAAGGCCCCCATGGCATCTACCTATCTTTACGGCATCTGGATACTTTGAAAGAACACAAGCCAGAGGAGAGCCAGTAGATGTGCCTCTCTTTTGCATCCATGCAGGTGAAATACAGATGTCTTCCTAATTATGGTACGGAAAAATTGCATGGAGATCTTCTAGAATATTCTAGAAAAAGGAGAAACAAAGACGACTTGGGGAAGCCATTACAACATATAAACACTGCCGAACTCTCAGCCACACATCCTGGAGAACTCCCCCATCACTGATAATCCGAGGAGCCAGTGTGAGCTCCCAGCTGCACCCCAGCCCCAGGCCCCTTCTCTTGGAACCTGGGCCTTTCCCTCCACCTTCCTTCCTTCTCTTCACTTTCACTGCCCACTCCCCAGCCAGGACAAGTCCTGCCTGTTTACAAGCAGTCCTCATCTTAACATGTTTTCTCCCTCTGACATTGATCTCCAATCCTGGCCCCATTTTTCTGCTCTCCTTGACAGCAACTCTGTGAAGAGAGCTGACTGGGCCTCTAAACTCCAGATCTCTCTTCCTTTCTCTCGAGCCCAACACCTCATGAAAATAGCTCTTTCCGCCAACAATGACCCTCAGAGCATCGCACTAGCCACGGGGCTCTCTCTCTCTCCCTCCCTGTGATCATCATGGGATTGGCATATCTCAGAGGTTTTTTTCTTCTTCTGCTTCCAGGACACTGTGACATTCTTGTTTTCTTCTTGCCTCTGACTGTTCCTTTTCAGGGTCTATGTGACCACCACCCCCCTCACCTCATCTGTGCTTGGGATATCTCAGGAACCATGGGATATCCCAGGAACCATGGGGCTATGCACTCACCTCCTCTTTGTCTAGGCTTGCCCCATGGGGGCATATGTGTGTACACATCTCTACACAGAGAACTCCTGAACTTGGTGTCTGTCTGGGACATTTGGCTTGAGTCCCAGAAGCAGATCCAGCTGCCCATGGACTCTCAAGTGCCTCAAAAGGCGTCTCGGTTTTTTTTTTCATTTCTTAAACTATCCACAGTATCGTGCCCATTTTCTCTAACCTTCTCCCATACAATTTACCCACCACGCAGTCCAACGGAGCTCTTTGGAATCCTGACATGTAAGCTCATGTCACTTTTCACTAGCTGTTTCTTCAGCTTATCTCTGCTATCATCTTCTTCAAGCCTCTTCTCCAGGGGCCCTCACTGGACATCACCTTGCTGGGCCAACTACACAAAGTGTGACACATCTCTATTCATTTACTTCTCTATTTCTTAGTGTTTCCCGAAGCCCCCATCATCACCTTCACACAGTACGTGCAGAAGAGGCTGTTTGTCTGTCTCTCTTTACTGGCAGGTAAGCTCCAGGAAGACGGACTCCTACTCATCTGTGCTCCCTGCGGTGTGCTCCCTGCGGTGTGCTCTCTGCCTGCACAGGCCAGGCCAGTGTCAAGCGTGTACTGGACACTTGTTGAACGTACTTCTTCACATCAGGAATCACAATAAATTGCCTGACCCAGTTTAACTAGAGTTTATTAAGTATAAAAGCCCAAGTCTTAAGAAGAATCTTAGAGGTCGTCATTTTGTCCTGGGGTGATCACTGTGATCACCCCAGGAATTTGTAAAAGAGGTATGGAATCTCTAACACAGAGCACAGGTGGCATCTGGGTTGTCCATGGGTTGCCAGGTGAATAACAGGCATCCAGGTGTGGACACTATCCCTGATGGGACTGGCTTCTACAATGTAGCACTGCTATCAGTTGCCGCTGATGGTCCAACCGTCTTCTGCTGCTGTCCTCAGCAACCGAGTGCTTTCATCACCCCAGTCTCACGATAGCCCCTCCTTATCACTTTAATTCAGCAAGTGTTTACTGACACCCACTCTGTGCCAGGAGGCCTCTCTCATCCTGGGGACAAATGGTTAATAAGAAGGGCTCAGAGTCTGTCCCCAGGAAACATCTGCTTAGCTATTTCATAGCCCTGACTTCTCTCCAGATGACCCACAGTGATTTGCTTTCGCTTGGCAGCTTGTGGAACCAGAGCCTCCACCTCTGGGGTTGAGGGAGACACCTACACACTCCCTGAGTGTCCCAGGTATTAGACATGAGACACGGTTTCTTGCTCTTTTCCCACCTTGGTTCTATCTCAGTCTGAGATGCTTAATCTCAACCATCAACTTGACAAGGTCTAGAACCACCTGGAAGACAGCCTCTGGGTGTCCCTGTGGAGGGTTATCTTGATTAGGTGAGTTAAAGTGGAAACATCCATCCATGGGGAGTGGCACCATTCTCTAGGCTAGAATCCTGGGTTGTATAGAAAGGATAACAGCTGAACACAAGCATTTATCCCCTCTGCTTCCTGAATATAAATGCAATATCACCAGCTGCCTCAAGCGCCTCTTGCTACAAAGTCCCTGACCCTGGACTGAACCCTTGAGCTGGAAGCCAACATAAACCCTCAGGTTCTTTGTCAGGGTATTTTATCACAATAGGAAAATTAATTAATTCAAGGCCCCTGTTGGGACCTTGAAGCTTCCAGCCTCCAGCTACCTCCACAACCCCACTAATCAAGCAATGTAACCACAGCCACATGCTGTGCAAGTATGTATGTTTCAGTCAGCAACATAGAACACATACCACGGTGGGTCCCAAAAATTACAATGGAGCGAAATTCCTACCACCTGGTGACATGGCTGGTCTTATTATCCATGGGCAACTCATGGCTCCTATATGTGTGGCAGTGCTGGTACACATGGACCCACTGCACTCACGCAGTTATGGACAGTTCATTAGTGAATGTGCTAGGAAACAGCTATGTTACTGGTTAATATAGTTACATACTCTACTTTTCTAAGAGGATTCACCATTTAATTATTAATTTTGTTTCTTAAAGATTTACTTTTATTTTAGGGAGATTGGCTTTTTGCCTGCATGTATGTCTGTATACCAGATGCATGCCCAGTGCCCATTGGAGACCAGAGGTTTCAAGTCCCTCGGAACTGGAGCTATAGGTGGTTGTAAGCCACTACTTGAGTGCTCAGAATTAAACCCAGATCCTCTGGAAGAAGCAGCCAGTGTTCTTAACAGCTGAGCCACCTCTCCAGTCCCTACTTAGTTGTTTTCATGAGGTGTCTATGTGTACTTCTGTGTGAGTATGTTCACATGAGTGCAGGTGGTCATGGAAGCCAGAGGAAGGTGATGGAACCTATAGAACTGAAGTTTCAGGTGATCGTGAGCCACATGACGTGGGTGCTGGGAACTGAACTGTGTCCTCTGTAAGAGCAGCAAATGCTGTTAACTGTTGAGCTATCTCTCTAGCTCCACATACAACATTTTAAAATCATGTATAAACATACTCACATTACACACACACAACAATTGCATAGCACTCCAACATCCCCACCACATTCCATGCAGGGCTCTCAGCAATCAGCATTCACCCAGAGGCTTAAAAACAACTGGATTTTAGTTTTTAAGCATTGATGATCACCCTTAAAAAAAAAATCTCTGTGGCTGCTGGTCTGAAAAATATTGGTTACTGTTTGACGTGGCCAGAATTGACTCAGACTTTATCTCCTCTGCTGCCAAACAGATTTCTTTTAGAAAAGGCCTTGAGTACAGACTTGGAGAATAAGATTTAGCACCCAATCCCCCGCACTCCGATTTATACACAGAGGAGCCACGCAGGCTGCAGGTGGGGAGGACATGAAGGTGCTCCTAGCCAGCTCACCTCTTATGCTTTTCAGCTCCGGGACAAAGTGACGATCTGAGCCGGCTCGCCTGTCCTTGTACGTCTTCTCCTCCTGGAGGAGGCTGCTAGGCTTGGAGGTCAATGAGCCGCTAAGATGTGGGCAACATTCAGAGCGTCACATCTGAAAGCCTGATGCTTTTAAGTGCTGGGTTTTGTACCAAACACTCCAATCCTTTTTTTTTTTTTTTTTTAAGTGCTCAGAGCTCAGGCAGCCAGACAGCCCCGGCTCCTGGATGATTGGCTGTAAAAGAAGCTGTAAATTTCAGATTCACCAGAATGTCACGATTTTGCCCCAAGTGGATGTATCTTGATTTGTTAAAACAAAACAAAACAAAGTAAAAAAATAATAATAATAATAACTTTAACTCTATTAAGTTTCTCTTAAAACTTTGCCTGGTGTGATGGGAGCTAAATGGATTCTGGTGCCTAGTGGCTGATGGGTAAGTTTTTGTGCTGTTTAACATGCAGAACAAAGGCTTCCTTGTAGCACAGAAGGGAAGGCTGGGTGGGAGGCTACAGCTCAGGGAACGTGGATCCTAAAGCCCTGGGGGACGCCCCCCC
>OU015745.1:144105658-144135035 GCA_907169655.1 Acomys percivali | reverse complement strand
TGAGATGGCTTTGGGAGCCCCACTTAGCCTCTAATTTCAGCATTCAGGAGGCAGATGCAGGGGGATCACCATGAGTCTGAGGCCAGTCTTGGTTACATAGTATGTTCTAGGCTGGCCTGAGCTACAGAGTAAGAATCTGTCTACACGCACGCACGCATGTGCACGCACGCACACACACACACACACCACGAACACAACTTGCCTTCAACTTTGGTCATTCAGATGAATAGGGATTTTCCTGCTTATCCAAAAAGTGATGAGGCCGAACCATTTGAAATATTTTTGGTTGGAAGTAAACACAAAACTCGATTTGGAGTGACTTGAACAAGTGGGGATTAATTTTTCTTCCTGTGGAAAAGCTTCCAGAGACTTCCTCAGACATATGTCCACCTCAGCATTCTTGCTGTCTCCTGACCTTTGTCTGTGGCTTAGAACCTGGCTGTCTATGATAAAGACTTTGTGTTTTTATTAAAGCCAGAAGGGTTGAGATGGTGAGATGGCTTAGCAGAGAAAGGTCCTGGCCACCAAGCCTAAAGACCTGCATTCAATCCCTAGGCCTCACATGGTGGGAGAAAACTAACTTCCCCAAGCTGTCCTCACACTTCCACTCACTTGCTGACTTGGCACACCACACACTAAATAAGTTAATTTAAAGTATTTAAAAAGTAAAAATAATATGAAGGAGATACACTTGTACTTTGACCAAGAAAACAACCTTTGATTTCCCTAAGCCCTTCAAGGAAGCTACACTTGGTGCCATGGTTGGCACCTCTACCTGGATCATGAGGGAAACTATGAGGAAATGCCTCGGGTCTGAAGAAGATAGGAAGGTCTTTGAGTTCATTCTATTAATGATGCACAGTCATGGGAAGATGCTTAACAGAGTCCCCCGACAGAAAAGAGGCTCTCAGAGGAGAGACATAAAAGGCAGGAAGAACATGTCAAAGAAAAATCATAATTAATTTCCCCTGAGAAAGAAGAAAAGCGGCTGAAACACAAATCCCACAGAAAGCATTCAGGGAGACAGAAAGTGCTGCTGGAAGTTACAACCATGGTGCCAGGTAAAAGCAGAGGGGGGCTCAACAGACAAAGATCAGGAGTCAGGGCCACCAGACTAGAGTGTTCAATATCCAGACAACAGGAGGTCAAGAGGAGCTGAGAATGTTGCCTCTGGTGAGTTCTAGACTGGAAAGCCTCACCAGCAGGTTTCCTCACAGCTGACAAAAAGCATGTAAGGGGGAAGGTTGACCTGGGCTCACAGTCCATGGTGGCAGGGTCTTGAGAGGCTTGGCCACACTGTCTAGTCAGCAGGCAGAGATGAAACCCTTATGCTTAGCTTGTTTCTCCTTTTCAGTCAGTTTCTGACCTGAGCCCATGAGATGGTGCCACCCACAGTCAAGCCTGTTGTCCCACACCAATTAACAAAACACTCCCTGGAAGACATGCCCAAAGCTGAGTTTCCTAGGTGTTACACTGTCACACTGATAATCAGTGTTAGGCATCACACTAAGTCCAGAATTTAAGAAAAGAAATGCATCCCCTGAGTCATGCTGCATCAAGCAGTCGCTTTTCTTATTGCTAGCATCGAATGCCCAACAAAGCAACTTAAAGACCGAGGGCTCATATTTTGGGAGCACATCCCTTCAAGATAGAGAGGTTGTGGTGACAGAGGACTCAAGCACATGGTCACACTGCATTGGTAATCAGGGACAACAATTAGGACACAGAGGGAGGTGAGTGGTGATGCTCAGCTAGCTCACTTTCTCCTTTGTATTCAATCTGGGATCCTGGCCCATGGCAATGGAGGTGCTCACACTTAAGCCAGCCCAGTTACTCCAACCTACTCACTCCCTCACAGGCACACCTGGAGGCTTGTCTCCTGGGTGATCCAAGATCCGTTCAACTTTACCATATGAACCACCACTCACAACAACATGAGTACTAGGTCTAAGATTGTCTCAGGAGTTTCCAGAGGGTAAATCAGCAGTTCGCGTGCAAAGGCCCAGGAATCAGCGTAGAGCATGTAAGAACTTCAAATCCAGATGCTCTTCCACTGAGTGGCTAGCTGAGGCACTTACAGACCTGAGGAGAAGTGGGACAGAGTAAACTTCTGTATCTCTGGGTATGCAGAGGCCCAGGAACTCCATCCGCTCCCCAATAGAGTCCTGGGGGAGTAGGTTGGAGAGCAAGTAAGCTTAAAGTCAAGGGTCTACAGGCCTGACACCTTACACTTGATGCAAAGATTGGGATCTTCACTCTAGGCAGCCAGCTTCATGACTCGTAAGCTCAGGACAGTGAGGAATGTGTGACAGACACAAGAAGGCCCCCAATGGTGCATCATCCCAGACATGGAGAGGAAGGGGAAGGTCATCTTTGGGTGCAAGGTGGGGCTGCCTCTATAAGTACAGCCCAGTACACTGCCTACAACCTGCCTAGTTCAAGCAGCAACATGGGCTCTGCTGATGGGACGGAGAGACCACGGAAAGAGGGATAACAGAAGTTCCCTCTGAGGAAGTGGAATAGTTAAGCCAAAATGTGTATATATTTACTAATCAAAATGATCTTAAAACACTGCATAACTTGACATTTGCATATAGCCATGGGCCCTAACAATGAGAACGTGTTAGGTGGTTGTATGTGGTGGGAACAGCACAGCATGTATCTACACAACACACACAATGCAGCCTACTACACATCTACACAACACACACAATGCAGCCTACTACACATCTACACAACACACACAATGCAGCCTACTACACATCTATACAACACGCACAATGCAGCCTACTACACACATCCAGGCTCCTTGGTGTAGCCACCGGTACTGGGTACAAATCCATATGAATCTATCACTGTACTGAACACTGCATACGGGATTTGTAAATCTACCCAAATCTAAATACAGGAATAACTGTAAAAATACAACATAGTAGATAAACAAGGGTATTGTGGAAGTTTGGGGTTATACGGAAACATGTGTTTGTTTTAATCCCAGGTGTGGGATATGGGGGCTGCTCCAGGTTGTCCACAGCCTCCCGATAGGACATGTGATGTTTGTCAGGTATGAACTGCCTGGTGTGGCGGGTGTGGTCTTTGCCAGTGAGGAGAAAAGCCAGACCAAGGGAGAGAATGGGGCCTCTGAGGAAGGAAAAGGCTGCTGGTGCTTCCCCCTGCTGCTCATGGCTGCCACTGATGCAATGTGATGAGAAGTTGGAGATATCCTGAAACGAGGATTGGACTTGCCCCAAGGAACCCTCCAACCCTGAACATCAGGAAGTCGCTAAGGAAGACTACACCCCCTCTCCTCACTAGGCTTCTTTCCCCCCTACCTGGTGTTTGAAGGGATTGGGGTGGGGTAGGGAAAAAGAGATTTAAGGAAGCCAAAATAAAAATAGTTGTTAAAAATACACCTATACAAAGGCACCTTCCGTGAGTTGAGTTTGGAGGACCAGAGTGTCTGTGGGTGAACCATGCACCTGCTCAGTGCACCACTTCAGTGGACCTCCACCTCAGAGCACTGCGTCAGCAGACCCCTTCAACGAGCCACTCAGAGAAACACCGTGGTGGGTCACCTCAGTGAACTCCAGGGACTGCTTTAATAAACTGCCTCGGTGTGCCTCCTCAGAGACCATCTTAAGGAAACCGCTTGCTGTAGTGCTTCAGTGATCTGTGTTCGTGGACCATTTACTGACGACGCTAAAGACAACACACACATAATCTACACTAAGATTGCAGGCAGTATTCTTCTTTCTTCAATTACAACTTATCTTGCTAGAATGCTTCTCTCTCTCTCTCTCTCTCTCTCTCTCTCTATATATATATATATATATATATATATATATATATATATTTATTTATATATATATATTTATATTTCTTTCTCTGAATGCTTATCTCTTTTACTTTATAAACTTTTTCCTCCAGGCTAAAGAATAATGTTTATTAATAGTAAATCCTGAGTATAGAATATCTATGTACCCTAATTACTTCCTCTTTATGAACTGGGTTTTTTTTTTGTCAAGTTTATTGATTCTTTGTGAGTTTTGCATCATGCACCCCAGTCCGATTCATTTCTCCATCCCTTCAGAACTGCCATTGGCTTTTGCAACCTTCTGCCGAAATATTAAACAAACAAACAAACAAACAACACACACACACACACACACACACACCAAAGCATAGACAAACATCTTATCATGGAAGCTGCAGTGTGTCACAGTGTGTCCCACAATATACCCTTCTGTCCACATATCTTTATTTGTAAATGTTTATTGCAATGAGTCATTGGTCTGGTCTGAGGCCTCTGGCTTCTGTGACACCATCAATATTGGATCCTCACAGTGGCTCTTCCTGGTTATCCTGTTGTTGCCCTGTGTCATGGAGATGCTGCAGCTTTGGATCATGAGGACTGGCCCTTTCATGAATCCCAACCACTAGTAGGTGATACAGATTTTGGGGCTCTGGATCTGAGCCTGGATGATGGCTGAGCTGGTCAGCACATCAGCTCTCCCATATCCACACCACCAGGGCACTGCTTCTGCTAGGCCACCCAATGCCACCATCAGCAGGAGGCCGGGTCAGCTCTCCTGCTCTCATGCCCTTGGGCTGGCTCACCTGCACCCACACTTCCAGAATCAGCTGAGCTGTGCTGCCCAGGTTCATGACCCATCCTCCCAAGTACTGCAGCCTGAGGGGCTGGGATAGCTCTCTCGACTACCCCAGTTGGTGAGGGAAGAGAGGAACAAGGCATCACAGCTGCACCCATGCCACCTCATGGAAAATGAGTGGCAGAGCCAGATCTTACTTCCTTTTGGCCTCTGGGCTGGCTCACCTCAACCCTCTCAATCAGAGCTAGCCCTGTTGTCCTGTCCAGGCAAGGTGTAGGGCCAACTCTCTTGAGTGCTGCAGCCAGTGAGGGGCAGGGCCACTACACCTGGTCTCATGACCCTGGGGTTAGTTGTGGTGGGGCCAGCTCTCCCTCACTCATGCATTTGGGGCCAGGACATCTTCATCATCAGGTCAGCTCTGCTGTGCTGTCCAGGAGAGGCACAGGGCCCGCTCTCCCGGGTGCTACAGCTGGTGAGGGGTAGGGATAGCTCTCCTGTGCTCATGACCCCGTGGGCAGCTTTCTGGACTGCCAGAGGTGGAGGTGGCAGTGGGGGCATCCCTTTTGCACCTGTGCCACCCCACAGCAGACAAGCGGAAGGTCGGCTTTCCCCTGCTCACACCCTTAGAGCTGGCTCACCTCTCCTTCCCTACCCTGACAGCCAGGGCCAGTTCCACTCTGCTGTGTGGGTGAGGTGTGGGGCCTGTTCTCCTGAGTGTTGCCAATGGGATCCGATCTCCAAAGTGCCATGGCCAGGGACGGGCAGAGCCAGTTCTGCACAGCCTCTGGACATCCACGTGGTTCCGGACCGGGGATGTCCCCGAGTTCTTTAATGGTAATATGTGCTACCGACATTGACACAACCCCTGTCCCTGCATTGCCACAGACCCAGACATACCATGGCCCCAGGTGGCAGGGCTGGCCACTCACAACAGGCTACTCCTCTGGAGCCTCCCATTCCTTCGCTCTTCATGAGCTCAAGCTGCTCCATTCCTCTTTCCCTCCCCTCTGTCCACCACGTACTCATGCATTGTGGTGGCTCCCGCAGCAGGCTGGCCACTGGCTGGTGGGCCTCTGGGTGACATCTGCTGCTGCGTGGCACGGTGGCAAGTGGGTGTCTACGGTCCTGCCTGTGGTGTGCCGTGCACCTGAGGGCAGGTCTGTGAATGGCATGTGGGTCAGCAGGTCTCTGTCTTCCTCATCCCGTGCCTCACTGTGTAGTGGTAGGCAGAGCTCTGTGTCTATGGCCCACCTGGGGCCTGGGGCAAAGGGCAGGTCTGTGGGTGTCTTTCCCTGCCCACACTGCATGGCATGGCAGAACACAGGTCTCTGTCTTCTTCCTCCCACACTGTGCTGCCTACATTTGATTTGATTTGATTTGATTTTTATGTGTCCCGCGCATCAAACAGCGTTGGCTACCAAGGCAGGCATCAAGCTCTGCCCATGGCTGATATAAGACACCACCACCAACAAGGTGTGTATATGGTATTCATTTTTGTATGTGTATGCATGCGTGTGTGATGTTTGTGTTCGTGTGTGAGTGTGCATATGGAAGACCAAGGCTGATGCAGGAAATCGTCCCTTAATTGTTCTTCCAGTGTGTTCACTGAGGCAGGGTCTCTCAATCAAACCCAGAGCTCATCAATACACCTAACACTAGCCAGCATGCTCCACCACACCTTTCAAGGCTGGAACTGTAGTCAGGAGACCATGCCCACCCAGAATCCATGTGAACGTTGCATAACAAGCACTTTAACCACTGAGCCATATTCTCTGTCCTATTTTTAGACTCAATATAAAAGCCTTTGTAAACCTCTCTGTCAAAAACTAAGACATAAATAGACTAAGCTAGGCTCGTGCAGGGTCAAGTTCACTGATATGACAACTTCGCTCCTACAGACTGGTTCCTCTAGAAGAGCCTGCCCGTGGTTACTACATCAGGTTGGTATGCTGTCTTCTGGAACACCCGCTAAAGAGCCAGCCTGAGGGGGGTAGTGCTACTATTTTTTATTATATGTAGACTCAATACCCTCCCGAATAACATAAGAACACGGCGCATCGATGAACTAGTATTAGTGTTTCCCATGGCACTGTTCCTACCCACACTGCTGTACCTTTATGGTGGGCGATGTGCACGCTTGTCTATGAAGCTTTACTGTCAATATGAGAACAATGCCTTGTGGCGAGACCCCTGCAGTGTCCAGGCCATGAGAACAGCTCAAACCCATCACGCTCTGGGCAATTACCTCTGTATATGTGGTCCCTCTGTTGAGCAAAATGTCCTGCATGGCGTGACTGTAGCAAAGAATTTGTGTGGATAAGAGTACAATAAAACCATGACATGCCAGATTTTTTTTTCCTGTGTGCAAAAGCTACTAAAAATATCTTTGGCTAAGTGTTGCTATGGCCTCGCGAAGCCAGTGGATCTGGAACCTCTACTACCCCAAGCCTTTCCTGGGCTGCTATTCTGCAGTGTGAGGCGCCTGCTACTCAAAGGCCTTCGAACGTCTTTGCATGTGGAGTGCTCATCTTTCTAAGGTGGGTTTTGTGGTTGCTTTTAGCTTCGAGCATAATCTCCATTTGCCCCCAGGCAACCTTTCTTGCTCTGTACCTCACACATCGTACTGTCATCTTCCAGAAAAAGTTCAAGGCAAGGCCGAACCTAGAGCCCACTGCAGTCTGACTTACAGAGGCACAGCTAGAGCTAGATTCTAGACCACGTAGGAAGGCGAGCAGAACTACGCTATGTGCACCTGGTGGTAGCTCACGAGCGACAGGATGGGGGAGGGGACCATCGACACCCTCGTCCTCAGCCCGGCCTCTCAGAGACTCCCTGTGCTCATTTGAATGGGAGTGTTCCTCATTAGTCTGTGTATCTGGACAGTCCATCCCCAGTCACTGATGCTATTGGGGGAGGGTTAGGAGGTGCAGCCTTGTGAGAGGAAGTGTCTCCCTGGAGCGGGGCTTGGAGAGTTTAAGGATTCTCACTACTTGCAGTTGTTCATTCTGCTTATGGCAAAAGATGTGCTCTTTCCACTTGGCTGCTTCCGCCTGGCCTGACTGCTGCCTCCCTGAGGTGATGGTTATAGACTCGGACACGCAGCATAGAGCCATGAGCCCCAATAAACTCTTCCTTCTATAGGTTGCAGCGGCCATAGTGTTCCATCACAGCAACAGAAGACTAGCTAGTGCGCGTCTCCTCGGCATGGGCTCCAGCTGACTTCCTAGGGTCATGTCCTGAGTAAACCAGGCGCATCCATTCCCTCCTTCCCAGACTGTCCTGGGGACACCAAATGAAGAGACTGCCAAACAACACACAATGCTGTAAACATCTCTACCATGTTGCCCGCCCCGCCTCCCGCAGGCTCAGTGTTTAACTTTCATTTGAACTTCAAAAACTATCCAGGCCTTCCATATTTAACTACACCCTCCACAACACACACGCACACTGCCCATAAGGAGCATGGTATAATGTATACATATTCTGTAAAGTGTTTTCTTTCATAAAACCCAACCCAAAGCGTGTTTATAAAGTAGATGAAAGAGGATGGTCTGGGAACACACACACACACACACACACACACACACACACACACACACACACACGTACCCGCACACGTTCACACGCACATACAGATGCACACACACATGTACACACATACACATAGGCACGAATACACATGTGCACAAGTGCACATGCACACACACATACATATACACACATACGCACATACATGCACACATAACACCCTCCCCCTGCCCCACACAGAGCATGAGGAGGTCGCTGCACTTCCTGTCTCACCCTGGAGTACTTGCCCCATCCTCTCCATGCTAGTCCCTCTCAGCACACCAGTCGGACTCCGTCTGCACCTGCTCAGCAGTGTCTTTCCCAATGCCTCTGTTGGCAGCCTTCTCTCCCCGACATGCGCTCCCAGGCTGCACCTTGGCACAGCATTCTCAAAAACAGTTTGTTTTCTTTACAATCTGTCTTCCTAAGATGAACACTGAGTGTGTAAAAACAAGGACCTTCTCTGTGTAGTTAACTGTCAATCCCAGGGCTTAGAACGGGCTTAGAACACAGGAGGGGCTTAGCAAATGGGCAGCAGAGGAGCAGTTGTCTTTTTTAGCCTAGTCTGATATTCCTTTCCCTCTTTGCTCCCTATCAGTTTTGGAAGACGTGACTTTCGACCCTCCTAAGGTCTTACTGCATCTGCTGATAAGCCCACTTCCAGGAACACTAAAACACAACAACAGAGCTGATCACGGGGCTGACATGGAGACCCTCTGTCTTGTTTCTGTGAGCTACACATTCTCCCCACTGCTCTGGACAGTTGCCTGGGGGTAGCCCATAAGCCACACCCTAACCAGCATGCCTTGCTCCTGGACCAGATTCTTCCACGGTGTAAGAATGCCGGCCAACATCTGACCTCACCTCACAGAGGTTGATGGCACTAGCTCAGTTCCATCATCATCCCCTGAGCAGAACATGATCACACAAGCTGAAAATCTCATGAATTACACTTATTCACCCCCCATAAGGTGGTAACTCTCCCCACCTCCTCTGGAGAGGGAGAGTCAAGTGCTGCCCTGGTGACGTGTGTGAGTGTGTGTGTGTGTGTGTCTGTGTGTGTGTGTGTATCTGTGTGTGTGTGTTTGTGTGTGTGTGTGTCTGTGTGTGTGTGTGTGTGTGTGTGTGTTCACATGCATGTGGAGGCCAGAATCAAACCCTGGGTACTAGTTGTCAGTTGTCACTTTTTTTTTTTTGAGATAGTCTCTATACTACTTTGCTTTCCATTGCTGTGATGAGCACCAAGGCCAAAAGCAACCAGGGGAGGAAAGGGGTTGTTTGACTTACACGCCCCACCACAAACCATCACTGAGGAAAGCTGGGATAGAAACTCGAGCAGGGCAGGAACCCAGAGGCAGGAGCTGGAGCAGAGACCACAGAGCAGTGCTGCTTCCTGGCTCGCCCCTCACGGCTTCCTCAGCACGCTCTCTTGTAACACTCAGACCACCCGGCCAAGGGTGGCACCTCCCACATCAATCATTACTCAAGACAACTCCCCACAGTCTTGCCCATGGCCCAGTGTTTAGAGGCACTTCCTCGGCTGAGCTCATTTCCAAACGACTGTAGCTTGTGTCAAGTTGACAAAAACTAACCAGCATAGGCTCTCGGTGGCCTGAGGCTTGTTGGTCTGCTAGGCTGGCCCATCAGTGCACGCTAGATGTCTGCCTGCCTCTGCCTCTCCAACGCTGGAGTTATGCCGTCGTTTCACCGAGCCAGGCCTTTTCACGTGGGCTCTGGAGACTGAGCTCTGGTCCTCATGCTTGGGGGCAAGTAATTGACTGGCTAGTCTGTCTCCCCAGCATCAGCGCCCACTTCACAGTTCTGTTTCTTCCTAATCTGCTATGCGCCATGGCCCTGGAAAATAACACTGTGGAAATTAAGGACAGGGCAGTCCTGGGGTAAGGCTGTTTGGAAAACAGATGTTTGGGTACAGCTGTTTTTTTCAAGCTAACTTATCTTCCCTTCCCCTGTGGTGTCTGACACAGTGGACACCAAAGCCATTGAGTGACAGGGTGCCAGGGGCCCATATGGCTACTCTCCAGCCCAGAACAGCTTAAAGGAAGCTGCCAAGCTGGAGAGATGGCTCAGGGGGTCAAGATCACATATTGCTCGTGTGGAAGGTCAGAGTTTACTTCCCAGAATTCACATCGGGAGACTCCTAATGCTTATAACTCCAGGTCCAAGGTACCAGGTGCCCTCTCCTGGGCTCTACCAGTATTCGCATGATCATACATATATGCAGTTACACATACATACATGAAAAATTAAAAACAATTCTTAGGAAAAATAAAAATAAAGGGATCTGCATGTGTGAAAAGGTCGAGGGAGTCTCAATTTCCCCAGCCATGACAGCGCTGGAGAGCAGAATGGAGCCCAGCAGTTAGCACGGCCGCCTCTCCGCTTCAGCACAATTAGCAGGCTCACTGGAAGATGGTCCCTACTCAGATCATTAGCCCAGCACAGCTAGCAACTCCATCTGCAATGCCTCTGTGCAGAAGATCCCTGAGCACCTGCAACTGTGGGTCACCATCACATGGGGGCAACAAGATGACCCCAGACACTAGAGCTCCTTTAAAGTCGCAGGGCATCTGCTGGGTTCTGAACAGACTTTTTCACTTTGCCTTACTAGTGGCACACAGGAAGTTTCAAGCTTTCTGGATTTACAGCGAAGGCTCTGTGGCAGACAGGGCATTTCAAAAGGCTGCTTTGGGCACAGCGACTGAGCAGTGAGTGCATCGAAAGGACTTGCAATTCAGGCTTCCCAACTGCCCAACCTAAGGAAGCTTCTGGAATACAATCTGCCTAAGGCCCAGAGATTTCTAAAGTGAACATGGAGAGGGAAGCACCCAAGGGCATGTCTAGGAAGATGAGAGATGCCCACTCTGCACAGGACAGAGGAGGTGCTAGTCTCTGCACCCCACATTCAGGTGAGGTCCAACAACAGAAGCCAGCATGGCTGAGGGACAGGAGAATCTCCTCAGGCCTGGTATGGCCTGTCCCGGCACTCTGCCTTGTAGCCAGCTCTGGTGAGGCAGTGGATTCCTGACAGCAATGGTTCCTCATGTGGCCTGTGAGCCAGCAGCAGCTCCTGTCTCTGATGACTGGGACACTAGCTCTTGCCTTTATGAAGCTCCACAGATCACTCATTAAAGGTTCTGGCCAATAGAACAGATTATAATTGAGGAGGGGCCATGCTTCCATGAAACCTCAGATCACTGGGTAAAATCCCCCAATTCATACATTGGGAAACTGAGGCTCAGCTGAATTAATTAAGTTCCTCCCAATACCCAATATCCAGCAAATAACAGATCTGGGCTTAGCACTCTAAGTGTATTGGGCATACCACAGCACAAAGACATACTTGCTGCCCAGAGGGACTTCCAGTGGGAAAAGTTCTTTGGCACCAAGTACGGTGGGAAGGTTCTGGAGTCTATGTGCACCTTCAGGAGGATATGTCTTTGTATCTAGCAACAAGTGTCAGCAGGGTCAGACCCCAATGACTTCAGTGTGGTCACAGACATATGCACATGCACACACGCAGGACTTTCCAGGAGTCCTGTCTCATGACTTTGGCTTCTGGCAGGGCATGTGGCAAAGCCGCTTCCAAAGGGGAGCCGGTGGTGACCTGCAGTGGGGCCAGGAGCCTCTGCTTAGGTCATCGACACTTTCAAGCTAGTGTCCTCTCCATCATCCTAACACAGCATCACTGACACCGTTGTGTTTCCCGGCACAGGTATAATAAAACCCAATCATCCACCCAGAGACCTGCACTGGATACACAGTCATTAGCTCAAAACCAAGGCTTTTATTCCCAGCCTGGACCGTTTTTTCTGTTGGGTAGCAACGGTGTCAAGCATGGGCTAAAAGGAGCTGAGTGATGTCCAGGCCACCTGTGTGCCATGCACACAGACTCGCAGCATCAGGAAAGTGACACAGAATATGTGACACTCATCCTTCTCCACACTCCACCCACAACTGTGTCTTCATAGCTAGAAGCCAGTAAAGCCCAGAAAGGGCATTTCCTTCCAGAAACATTCTGCCTGCATTTACAAGTTAACCAATGACTAGCCAGGGCTGGGCAGCAGTGAGGGATGACCAGAAGGGAACCAGGCAGACAGCAAGATCTCCAAAGGGACAGAAGGCCCACTGTTAGTCAAAAAGGAGATGTGGGCTAGAAAGATGGCTCAGCAGAGACTAGCATGATTGTTTGAGTTTGATGCCAGGACACATACTATAGGAGGGAACTGACTTTGCCAAGAGGTCCTTTGACCTCCATACATGTTCTAAGGCATGTGCATGTTCCTCCTACAATAAATGCATAAATGCAATAAACAATTTTATTTAATTGTTTTTTTGTTTTGTTTTGTTTTGTTTTGTTTTGTTTGTTTGTTTGTTTTTTGAGACAGGGTTTCTCTGGCTGTCCTGGAACTCATGGAGATTTCTCTGCCTCTGCCTCCAGAGTGCGCCACAATGCCCAGACATTTAAAAAAAAAAATCTATCAGCTTAGATAGGATGGAGAAACATCTTGCTCATCCATATACGGGGCTTCCCTGCTCCTGTTGTACTTTGCCTGGGGAGAAGGTAGGCATTAGCAGTTCCAAGCCTGTGTGGACCCTGCATCCAAATCCAAAGGCTTGGCCCCAGGAGTCAAAAGCTAAGATGGAATCCATAGCATGTTACCAGGCCCTTCAGAGAGTGAGAAATCAGCCAGACCAGAGCACCCAGGGCTAAGGCAATACGTAAAATAATGACTATGAGTCACTCCAACCCTCACATTCATGTTAATTCCCTATTTTAATACAGCAAGAGGTGGGCCCTTAAGGATCTAGGCTCTGTTGTGTGAGCACATGAACCCATTCAGATGATAAGCGAATGACTGGTCAAAATGTACCCTGAAGGTGGGTCAACTCCAAAAGCCAGTTTGGTTAGGTCTTTCTATGTGATGTCTCCCTGGGACTCTGCCAGCAAGGACACAGCCCCAGACAAAGGACTTCAACTTTGGACCAGAAACACAAGCCAAAATAAACTTCTTCATAACTTGCTCAGTCTGTGGCATTTTGTTATTAGCAACAGAACGCAAACAAAGGTATCAATGGCTAACCTTGTTCTTTCTTGTTTGGTGTTTGGTTAGTGAGGGCTGCAAACACCCTGAAAGTACAGGAAGATGGGGCAGCTAACCTTGAAAAACAGGTTAGGCTGACCCACCTCTGACTCAGGAAAGCAGATACCCAGGGCGCGTCAGGAAAGAGTCCTTGGACAGACTTCCCCATTAAGCACATCCGGATTCTTGAGGCGTGGCTGGTGCCTGATAAAGTCTTCAGAACACAAACTTCAGCAAGAGCGTGTTTCTTTACCCACGGGGGTTTAAATACTGCTGATCTGACCTTGCAGAAATGGGGCGGCTTCAACCAAAACACACAAATTCCAGCCATTCTAGAAGGAGGCACCTGACAAGACACGTGCTAAACATTCCCACAGCCATTCTCTACTGGGGAAGCCAACACAGGAATGCAGAAGAGCATCAGAAACCACACACACCCCGAATGACCCCTTCCCCCAGTTCACTGTCTCACTGCAGGCCCCTGACTCACACAACCCAAACCACCATCTCTGCTCCTCAGTCTTAATGCTGCACTTGAACTCCAGCTTGAAACGGAGAGCTGACAAGCGGGATCCATAAGATTATAAGCTTAGAGAGGACTTGAGAATACAAGTGTATTCCCCCAGGTAGACACAGGCACTATTTATGGACGGGGATGTGTTCCGAGACGCGGCATTAGACTATTCTGCCTTTGTGCAAATATCACAGAGTTATATTGAGACACATTAGGTGGTGTGATCGTTACGGGACAGAATCTAGAATCACCTGGGAGATGGGCCTCTGAGCATGTCTGTGGGGCACTGCCTTGATTGTACTGAGGTAGGAAGACTTGCCCACAGTGGCTGACACCATTTCCTGGATGGGATCCTGGATTATATAAGACAGAGAAGAGAAGCAAAGCAGCAACAACATGCGTTTGTTCATCGGTTGCTTCATTCTGATTGTGAAAGCAACATCATCAACTGCTCCAAGCTCCAGCCACCGGTGACTTTCCCCGCATGATGGACCGTCCTTAAACTGGGAGCCAGCATCAAGCCTTTCTCCCTTAATTTGCCTTTTACCAGTCTATAGCATCATAGACCATGCAGTTTTGCTGGACCACAATTATCTGTGCAGTCTCGGTGGTGATGGAAACTTTGTTACATGGAGTGCGAGTTGGAAATCCAAGCCCAGAACCTCATCTGCAACCTTTGCAGACATATAAGAAAGTGAAGACCAAGTAAGGCGTTCCAATGCCTGGTGTCTTTATAATGACTGTACCATAGGCAGATGCACAGCAGAGGGAAGGAAGTCAGCAAAAATGGAGACAGAGGCTGGAGCAATATAGCTACAAGCGGGGGACTCTACAGACCTTTAGTGCTAAGATGAGGAAGTGAAGTGTCCTCCATTGGAACCTCCAAGGGAAAGATGGTGTCACCCCTCACACCCTAGTTTTGGATTTATAGCCCCCAGAGCCATAAGGGAGTATATTTCAATTGCTCTAAGCCTCTAGTCTACGGAGGCTTGTTAGGAAAGCTGAAGAGACTAATGCAGAGGTAAGAGGCCATCATCCCTGAAGGACTGAGGGCTCAGAGAGGGGGACCATTTGCCCTGGTCATCCACACCCCCAAAGCAGCTCAGAGTCCTCAGCAACTCCAAAAGACTCAAAGAGGGGAAGATGGATCTTTTCTAAAGTCACTAAAACTGTGACAGGGGACTTATATGACAGGGGCATAAGTGTAGACGGAGCCTGATGGGATGGATGGGCCTGCCCCCTCATGGCGTGGCTGTGGTGACACGGATCAGGACAAGTCTTAGTTTCCATCTTAAAATTAAGTCAAATGATTTTGTACAGTCTCCACAGGAAGGTATGAAGATCCAATAAGATTAACTTGGAAAACCGCTTAGCCTGAGGGGCAGGGGTACAAGGCTAAATGATGAAATAACTTTTCTAGGGTGGGTTTGATCCAATATCCCCCCTTCCCCCAACACACAAACATTTACCATGGCCCCCTGCATTGGATATGCAAGAAAAAAAGGTAGGTGATGATGCTGTGTTTCCTCACACTCTGTCTGTCTGTCTTTCACATCCTCTGGTGAACCCTCTTCCTAATGCCCAGGGGGCTCCACAGCTGACCTGAAGGAATGGGGGGGGAGGGGCAACTAGCTGAGGTGTTCTGGTCTTCTTTAACAGTTAGCATCTCAGTGTCCCCCACCTGGTTTTCCCTCGCCCGGCTGCCTTCCTTTCTCCAGCCTCACTTACTGCGAGCTTAATGTGATTGGGGGACCCCAGGTGACTTACTCAAAAGGGGAGAAGGGGGAGAAAGGAAAAAAGGAAAATCTTAAATTATATATATATAGAGAGGCCCATTCTGTATTTACAATCACTGTGCTAAGAGGGTGACCCAGCACACGAGCCAAAGTACTTTGTAAGATGTTCACATCCGAAGGCTTAAATGTAAAAATAGTTTGCCCGTTGTTTCATCCATATCAATACAGGTGACAGGAAACCTTCCAACAGAAGCCCCCAAAGCCCTTTTGGAGCCACCATAAAGCATATAGCTGCGAACCTTTGCTATCTTCAGTTGGATTTATTGTGTGAGCATAAAAGTAAACTTTAATAATGTAAATTGCTATAATCATAATCACTTTTGAACACTCTTATTATTAATAATAAGACCAAATTGCATGGTTCCAGCGCATGCCGGTCCTCCTGTTAGATAGGAGTCACATAATGGTATCAGGTGCATCCCTGACTCTCATCTCCATGCCAACGTGGGCCTGCCTCCCAGTGCTGGACTCTGAGGCTCTCTCAGGCTGCTGGGCAGAAGGCTGTGACTCCTCACAGCCAGTGCGCAAGGCAATGAAAGCACACAGGAGTAGGCACACTTCCAGTGGCTGGCCTTCCCAGAGGACAGCAGGATTTTGGTGAGCTTCTGTTCACACCCAGCCTCCAGTCCAGCATCCTTTCACAGTTCATGGGGTACTTCCCTGCATCCAACTATTCCTTAAGGTGGTCCTTAAGCACGGCCTTACAGGGTGATCTGAGTGTGGAAAGGACCCCAGGTACAGTCAGGCATGCCAACCCTAACACCCCAGGACGGGTCAGGGGCCACCACCTAGGAAGGGAACACGCAGGAGTGCGCATGACCAGCCCGTGGTTCATAGTTTAGCTCCTTCAGTCTGAAGACCCGGGCTCCATTCCCCATTCTCCCTCTCCCTTCCGCCATTGCCCTAGCAAGTCATTCAGTGTTTCCAGACCTCACCCCTGACCCTCTCACCGCACACGCACACGGCAAACGGCCGGCACAAAAGCTGGGGCTTATGTTGGATGTTTGCAATCCAGGCACCAGTCAGAGACAAGAGGCCAGCTTAAACCCACCAACAGCCTGTCTCAAAAAAAAAAAAAAAAATCAAGGTAGACAGCCCCGTGAGGACTAATACCCAAGCTTGTGACTTCCACTGGAACACACACACACACACACACACACACACACACACACACATCTGTACATTACACAAACATGAATACAGTCCCCTGCACATAACCCCCCCCCCCAAGATGGTAAGGATATGAGGGGGTGGGTGTGAGAGAGAACATGTCTGTCAAGGTGTTCATCAGACATAAAGCCCAAGAACACTGTCTATGGCTACTAACATCTGAAGAAGCCTTATTACTGTCTTCTCTCTCTATGTCGCTCAGTCTCTGTCTCTGTCTCTGTCTCTCTGTCTCTGTCTCTGTCTCTGTCTCTCTCTCTCTCTCTCTCTAAGCAATTTCATTTCAGGTTCCACAGAACAAAAAGAAAATGCATGCATGACTCTGTGCCCACCCCTGGAATAGGAACTGTCTCTGGGGTTCAGAGGTCACCTCCTTACTGCCTCCCTTAGCCTGTGCAAACCCCTGCTGGTGCCAGAGCTACTACGGAGCCGACTGCAAAGCAGGTCACCAACACCTGGTGTTTACAGTGGGGTTATCCAGTGCACAGATTTTTGCCATGAAGCAGTCTGTCTGTCCACCACGCCAGGACAGCAATACAAAATTGTTCACCCCGTGGGATGCAGAAGTAATGGCTGTGTTTGTCACAAAGCAGCCCTCCTTGGAAGCATACTAAAGTCTGATTGAGAAAGAGCCTTGGAGGCCTCCTTGGCTGCGCTAAGGACACAACCTGCGTGCTCGTTACATCCTGGCTAATTAAATTAATTAAACTTTATCAGTGAGTAGTTATCAATGAAGGCAAGCATGGCTTAGGAGAGGCTTGTGAGAGGAGTTTTCTCCTCCTCCTTAAAGCCGTTTCTTCAGCCCTGGAGCTGCCAGTCGGCTTCAGTTCAGGAGAGAGTTCCCCTTTCCCTAAAACCGACAAGAGCTTTCATCTCAAAGGTAGATGTTCTCCAAGTGGGGAATCAGTCAGGGCCCGTGTATGAAAGATTTTTGTATGGCACGGAAGAGGCAGGTCCCTCCTGTCTCGTGCAGTCTTGCCAAATGCAGGTCACAGGACTCCCACCACCATAGGATCACGCTCACGTGGTGGGCTGACTGCTCAGAGGCCCTTAACCCTCCTCAGCTGACACAGGCCCCCCTTTAGTCTGCCCTGGGGCACACAAGTTCCCTTTTACACACACTCTTGAAGGTCTGAACAACTACAGAAGTTATTCTGCAGTTTCTCCTTGTAAAAGTTAGCATGCCGCTGTGTCTTTCTTCTTAAAGTCTTGAATAATTTAATTAGAATTATACAAAAGTCATGAGCATGTTCTATTTATGGGCAATCACATCAGCATGGAAAACCCCAACGACAATGATAAAAATAAAAATAAAGTGTCTTCAACTCATGTGACAACTTGGGTAGATCGGAGAGGGCCTGGATCACTTCTGGGAGGCTTTTCTTTTTACTGGGCAGATTCCGTGCTTGGGAGCCCTGCTCTTCTCTTCAGAAGTGTTAAATGAACATCGGAGCAAGGTGGGAGAAGAAAACTGTTTGGACCGGTGTTTTGTTTTTGTTTTCGCCTCGCAGCAGCAGCAAAGGGCATTCACACTCTCCAGCCCCGCAGGGTGCACGCCTTGGCGGTTGCAAGGCGCCCAGAGGCTGGGCTGCGGAGGACAGACACAAGGAAGGCAGCAAACCAACTCTGATGGAAGAAGGCTGCTCCCCCGGGCAAGGAGACACTTCAGAACCGGGTGGTTTTTTATCTGAGCTCATGGAGAGCGCCTTGGACGCCCTCCAATAGTCTCTTTAGCAATGAGAAAGCATGGAGGGAGGGTATCAACTTCAGTGATTTCCCTCCACCTAAGGACAGCTTCTTCCAAGATCCACCCCCCCCCGCCCCCCTCACACAGTAGGTACCGCTCTTTCTTGAAGGAGGAGATCTCGCTCCTGGGGAGAAAGCACGTTACAGGTCCCTTTAGCTGACAAGCTCCACCGCGTTGGGGAGGGCAACCAAGTTCTGAAACATTTGCTTACACCCCTTGAGCAGTGCCGGGGCAGAGGCTGGGCTCTCCCTGGCGCGTCCCTAGCGCTTGCCTCCGCTCCGCACCCAATCCATGCATCCCCCACCCCCACCCCAGCCTTTTCTTCTCCCCCGTGAAAGCTGCTGCCTTAGAGGCAACATTAAACGGCGCGGAGATAACTCCCAGGACCCGTCTCTCCCAAGCCTCTACCTTCTGCGGCGGGGTCCCTATCAGCATCTCCAGGTAGTAGCCGCGGCCAGAGTCCCCCTGCAGGTTGTCCACCATAGCCAAGAAGTTAGCCGTCGCCTCAGCGGGCTCCAGTGCGAGCGCCAAGCCATCGGAACGGGCCAAGTCAGGGGTCCCGAGCCCGGGAACCGCCAAAGCTCTGTGGCTAGCAGCTGCGGCCACCTGGAGGGGCAGCGTGAAGGGAGCGGGGGCTAGCGCGGGGGCCGCGCGCAAGAGCCACTGCGCCAGCAGCGGAAGCAGAAGCGCTCGGAGCAGCGCTCCCATCCCCGCGGCGGGGGCTCGGCGAGTCCGCGAACGCGCGGGGCTGTGGTTCCCGGTGGACCGAGGCGGGCCGGGGAGGGGCGGACGGGGAGGAGGCTGGAGAGGGCGGCGCCGAGTTAAGCAAGTTCTCAGCCGCTGCCCCCTCTGGCGGCCGCTGCCCCACAGGCCTGGCCCCTCCTCCGAGGCCAAGGTCAAGGATGGGCTGGCGGCGCGCACCGGGCTCCGACCGCGCCTCTTCCCGAAGAAACTGGAGTGCAAAATTTCCTCGGAATGTGCCAGGGAGGCTACGGCTAACGGATATGACGAGGCTCAGGCGAGAGCTACGGGAAAGTTTCGGGAACCCTTAAAGGGGCAGCTAAAGCGCAAACTGGGTTCCTGTCGTCCCCCTCACTCCCACCCTCCCCCCGCGCTGAAGGAGACTGCGGGGGTCCCCTGGTCCTGCAGAGACAGAATTGCCTGGGTGACTCCAGGGTCCAAGAGCTGGACAGGCAACGGTGAAAGGGCGTGCCTCTCTGCTTGCCAAGCGCTCCTCCAAGGGGGTCTAGCTGCCTCTCAGGGTTTCTCGCACGCGCGGCTCTCCTCTTCCAACTTCTTGGGAGTTTGTTGGTTCTCTAAGAAAGGATGACATACAAATGGAGACTGGGAGCCCCTGGGCTATGGGAGGAAGGTGAGGAGGTTTTGGATTCATGAGAAGGGGATCTGGGCTGCTTCTCCTGCCATCCAGCGCCCCCCACCCCTTCTCACACGCACCCGCCAGCTCACCACAGATTATCTAATTAATACTTGTTTGCCCACAGACGCCAAAGCCGCCAGGTACTGAGCACACGGGGGACAATTATGCCAGCTAAACCCAATCGATTTTTGCTGCATCAAGGAATAGAAGAAATCTTTGTATCTACGTCAGCTGAATTATGCTTTTTATTTTCTCCAAACAGTGGGTAGTAGGAATTAAACTTTCCTAATCTCTGACTGGAACTTCCAGATACTTCCATTCAAGTAAGCCTCTGTGCTCATGCCTGCCTTCCCGGTATCAGAACACTATTTTGATCAACTAGGGACCTTTCTGTTGGAGATTTTCAGCTGTAATGCTTTCTAAACGACTTTGGTTATAAGTTGCATTTCCCCCCACTGAACTGTATCCGAACTCCATGGAATCTCTAGGCACACGACGGAAGGCCTGATTGAATCCCGGGACAGAACCTACATTTTTATTCCCCATAAATCTGCATAGTTACTGAGAGCGCTTACATTTATATATTCACATTTCAAATTCATGACTGTAAGGGAAGGGCAGTTTTAAAGAGATGATATTTATGATCCCCTGGTGTCCAGACGTGGGGGCGGGGCGGGGGGCGGGGTATGTGCATCCAGACAGCTCTCAGAAGGACAGCAGCCTTTTGGAAGTACAAGGAATGTATCAAGGACATTGACATAGGTGTTACGTGATGTATAGGGTGTAATGTTAATATTAAATATATTTGCTCTTTCTAAGAGTTAAAAAAACACACACACACACAGGGGAAATCAGTAAAACTCAAGTCTAATTAAAGTTTGTATTTGAAGCTCCTGATTCCATGTAGCATGGACATTCCAAGCTTTTCCTGGTAAAAGGGCTGGGGGGGGGGCACATAAACAACTGCACAAAGACACGGGGCCTCATTGACATCCCTGGGTGTTGCTGGGCCGGCTCGCTCTGAGATCCTTTCACACTGGAAGTTCTCCAACGTCTGCTTTCAGGACCCAGGTACACTCCTACAAATAGCAGAGGGCCTCATATGTTGGTCTGTGTTGGCCAAACTAGGGGCTCAAAATGAGAAACATTAACAGTAAAAATAAAAACTCACCTGGGCCCAAGTGGTAAAGTGCTTGCTGTGCAAACATGAGAACTGAATTTAATCCCAAATATCCACTAAAAAACAAGCAAACAAAAACAAAACAAAACAAAAAACCCAGGCATGATGGCACTTCCCTGTGATCTCAGCACAAGGTCAGCAGAGATAGGCAAATCCCTATATTTCACTGGCCAGCCAGTCTAGTCTAATTGGCAAATTCTAGGTCCTAGTGAGAGACTGGTCTCAAATAATAAAAAGGAGAGTGGACATCTTCTGTGGCGGTTTGAAGGAGAATGACCCTGTAGACTCGGATGTTTGAGTGCTTGGTTCCTAGTCTTTGGAGATGTTTGGTAAGGGTTAATAGGTGTGGTCCTGTTGGATGAGGTTTGTTACTGGCTTTGAGGTTTCAAAAGCCCACTCCAGTTCCCCTCCCCCACCCCCCACTTTGTCTGCTGCCTGTGGATCAGATGTAAGCTGTCAGCCATGGCTTCCAAGCCATGCATGCCACACTCATGTTGATAACCATGGACTAACTGTCTGAAACTGTAGGCAAACACCTAATTAAATACTTTCTCTTCCTAGTCCTTTGGTCATGGGGTCTTTTCACAGCAACAGAATAGTAACTAAAATAACCCCTGAGGACCAAGGCTGACCTCTGGGCTTCACAGGCACACGTATACATGCACATACCCTATGAATCTACTTGCACACACACACACACACACACACACACACACACACACACTAAATTAATAAATAAACAAACAAACAAACATATCATAATAACCAACTTCCTCCCATTTTTGTGTGTGATGTGTATACACGTTTGCATGTACAGCCACTGTGATGAGTGTGCATGCACCTGTGTGCACGTACATGTGGAGGTCCCAGGTTTATGTTGAGAACCATCCTCTATTGATTATTTTCTATGTTATTCATCAAGCTCAGAGTCTGACTATGTGTTTAGTCATGTGGTTCTCCTCTTCCCTGAGGGAGGGGGGTGCTGTTGGCCACCAGCCCGCCAAGGCAGGAAGAGCAGGAGCCGTATCGCAGGGCCTGGAAGGCCATAAGAACGACAGAGATAGAACCACTTCAGGAGCTAGTTCAACGTTAATCAGGGAGAACAAAGGCTGTGTACCCCATGGGGAGCTGGGCGGGGGTCTTTCCAGGGTAGATGTCATAATTGGTTGGAACCAGACACTTAAAGAATGTTTGCTTTACATTTGGTAGCATGCTCCTATCATATGAGCAGGAACACAGTCCCTAATTATCCTATAGGTACAGGGAGGGGAGAGTTAGCAGGGAGCCGTGTCAATGGCCATATATGAAGTGTTGTGAGGGGCATGGATGTCTAAAGACACTCTCCAGATGGAGTCGGGCAGAGAGCCGGAGGCCCTGCCGGGGAAAGGGAGTCCTCCATCTAGCTCAGAATGGCTATCTGGGCAGGAAGGACTGTGACCTCAAACAGTAGGGTCCTTCCAACAAGTCTAGCAAGCCAGCATACACTGAGAGGCTAGGATTACAGGCAAGCTGCCATGCCCACCCACTCTCCGCTTGGATTCTGGAGATCCCAGAAATGGCCTTCAAATTTGCATGGCAACCACTTTAACAACTGCACTGTCTCCCTGGCCCCAATTCAGCATTTTAGTGAAGATAGTCTCATTTGAGGGAAAAAGAATAACATTACACATGTGAAATTTCTTTTAGTATCTGGACTAATAAAAGAGAGCCAGATCCTCCCAACTGTATCTGCATTTAGTCTGTCTGCCTCTTACAGCCTCAAAGTTCCTAGAATACTGAGAGTGCAAAGGGCAAAGTATATTTTAGTGTTTCCATGAAACAGCTTTGAGGCCAATCATCCTCTATGGAGTCTTGTGTCATCGTCAACATAACACAGCATAGCAAAACCCCCCTTGTATATCAAACGCGTTGTCCACAGCTGGAGGAAAAGGCTAAACAGGACCTGGCTACAGCATTCCTTCCTATCACAGGGGCCCTGGAAGGCTGCAAATAGTCCAGCCACCTGCGCCCGGGCAAATTTGCATCCTGCTTTCTTCTATGCCTGCTACCTGGATCTTTCCCTCCTACCGAAGCTAAAACTTCCACTTACAGCTGGGCGTGGTGGCGCATGCCTTTAATCCCAGCACTCGGGAGGCAGAAGCAGGTGGATCGCTGTGAGTTCGAGGCCAGCCTGGTCTACAAAGCGAGTCCAGGACAGCCAAGGCTACACAGAGAAACCCTGTCTCAAAAGACCAAAAACAAAAAACAAAAAACAAAAAACAAAAAACTTCCGCTTACTTAAACCTTTCTTGATCTTATCCTATCACCTTATCTTTCAGCCACAGGTGTGTGTGTGTGTGTGTGTGTGTGTGTGTGTGTGTGTGTGCGCGCGCGTAAATGTGTACATGTCCATATTTTTGAGACAGAGTTCTCTCACTGAACTTAGAACTTGCTGATCAGGCTGGACTGGCAGGCCAGTAAGCCCCAAGGAACTTCGTGTCTCCATCTCCCCAGTGATCGGACTGTAAGTGTGGGCTGGTGTTCCCAGCTTTTTAAGAGTGAGTACTGGGGATAGAACTCGGGTCTTCTTGCTCGCAAGATAAGCTCTTTACCTGGAGAGCTTCTCCCTCCATCCCTATATTTTATCACCTTTATCTTTCTTCACTCACTCTACAACTTACAAGGCCCACCTGTTGCAAGCCTGTGGGTTACCCTAGGTAGCTGTCAGCCTGGGTTCTCACGTGACACTCCTGGGCAGCACCCCACACTGATGCCTGCGCTCTTCCTCGTGTCTTTGTGTTTATCACCCAGGGAATCTTGCCTTTGGCTCTTCACCAGATAATCCCACTCAGGTGGTTTGGGGAGGGTATCCAGCATTGTTAGAATTAAAAACAAAACAAAACAAAAAACAAACAAACAAAAAACTTGGCTGAAACCGGTTTTTTGTTTTTGTTTGTTTTTGTTGTTAGTTAGTTTATTTGAACCTGGGGAAAATGAGATGCAACTGTCAACTGAGGTCCTGGATTGATTCCAAGTTCCAGTGTCTAGTCACAGGTCTCCTATTCTGAAAAAACAAAACAAAACAAAAAACCCCAAACTCTCTTCTTTGTTGTTTACTGGAAGCTTCCATAAACTGAAAATCCCTGCTACTCAGGTTAGAGTTTTCAAGCAGCCCTTCCTCCAGAAGAAACTAGAAAGGAGAGGCTGGCTTCACAAAGTGACCCGAGCCGACCTAGAACACCCTGTCACACCGGAGGAGGGCGAGGCACTGTCACAGAGTTCTGAGGCCCTAGCACAAGCAGGGTGAAGCCGGGGCAGATAAGTGCCACAAGAAACAGTGACTGCAGTAGCTCCAAACATTTCAATTATGGTAAAATCTGTTTGCTCAGAATGTTCTTTTTAAAGGTACATTGATTAGCATTGGAGAGTGCTAAGGAACCCAACTCATTACATTTGAAAGCTGCCAGAGAAAGGACAAGAATCAAGTGTTTTCCTTGATTCATGTACAAGCTACGCCTCCTTATCAAGAAATAATTGATGGCGGCATATTTCTTTTTATGGACGTATATCGCCTATGACAGATGAAGATGGAATGATGTAATTAGAATATTGCCATCTGTGATGGCTAACTTAATTGTCACCATGTCACGACCAGGGATCACCCGGGAAGAGCGTCTTCGGTGAGAAATTGTCTACGTTGTGCCAACCTGTGCTCATGTCTGTAGAGTCTGTCCTAACTGATGTGGGAAGGCACAGCTCACTGCAGGTGTCCATATTCCCTAGGGAGAGTTGTAAACAAAGGGGCATGCCTCTGTTTCTTTCTTTCTTTCTGCTTCTGACCATGCATTTGATGTACCTAGCTGTTTTAAGTTAGTGCCCTGACTTCCCTGGACTTTAAATGGAATTGGGCACTAAAATAAATCCTTGTCTCCTAAGTTTCTTTTAAAAATTATTATTATATATATTTGAAAATATGTGTATATGTGTAGTGTGTGTGTGTGTGTGTGTGTGTGTGTGTGTGTGTGTAAGAGTCTTATCCAGTAGAGATATACACTTCCACATTGAGATGGTAGAACAAGGTTTGTTTTCCAGGATTGAGTTGGTTGGGAGCCCTTTGAGCGAGGTCTGAAGCACATTATATCACCCTGGGGAAATCCCTGTGGGCCTATCCTTCATTGTTTTCATTTTTGAAGAGACTGAGGCACGGAGCTAATATTTGAAGAGTGGTGAAACTGGCCTTCGAAAAGCCTGGGGGTACAATTTGCAGAGCCCACATTCTTCATCCTAGGGTTGGCGCAATCATGACCTTTCTGAAGGTCACAGAATGATCCATCCAGAGAAGGTCCCAGAACACTCTCTGGGTAGTGAGTACACAGCAAGAGAGAGGGACCGGTGGCCCTGCAGATAACAGCCACCGTCACCAGTTCAGTCCACCTGTCTGTCACTCACTAGGGATGGGCCCATGTCGGAGACTGTGCCAGAGCAGTCTGCGCACTCCTCACGGTGCCTAGACCTACCTGTGGGAGCCCTTGGCTCCTGGGCCGCAGCGTGTTTGGGAAGGCTGGAGGAGGTGAGACATATGTCATGGGCCTTGAGGCTTAAGCTCAGCCCCACTTCCTCTTCACCTCTCACTTCCTGACTGTAGTTGTATAGGACTAGCAGCGCTCCTGTGCTTGCTGCCACGCCATCCCTACCTGCTGTGGTGTGTTCCCCACAGTGACGGACTGTGTCATCTCCAGCTGTAAGCTGAAATAAACCTTGAGTTACATAGGTCGGGTGATATTTGCAGCAACAAGAACAGTTGTTGACACACGTGGTCTATAGATGCCTGGCTGGGTCCCTTCTGCTTGCACTTTGCTGGTGGTGGTCATTGTCAGAGTGATGTCACCAATCCTGCCTCCTTTCTTTCTTAAGTCATGGGAGACAAGGTACACAGTGACCAGTGTCACAGGACACTGAGGTACAGGGTTACGACTGGGAGCGTAATGAGTAAGGACCAATTGGGTCTGAACTCCAGGCAGCTGGCTTCCAAAGCATGGGCCGTCTCCTTAACCCTGCTATCTCCTTATGACGACTAACGAGGGGTCCGAGGAGGTGGCTCAGAGGACAGCATGCTTGCTATGCAAATGTGAGGAGCTGGGTTCAGATCCCTAGTGCTCAGGTAAAAAGCTGGGCGTGGTAGCACATACTTACAACACCAGTGCTGGGAGGAAGAGGTAAGGAAATCCTGGGAAGGGATGTGGCAGGCAACTTGCTTATCAGCCAGGCCAGCTGCATTTGTTAGGGACCCTACTGTGTGTCCAAAAACTGTGCCTGAAGGGCTGGGGTGATGGCTCAGGAGGTAAGAGTGCTTACTCTGGCAGTGTGAAGACCTGAGCTCAAATCCTCAGCACCCACATTTTAGAAATAGGCTGGTGTGATAGTTTTTATTGTGGTCTTGATACAATCTAAATTACTGAGAAGAGGGAGCTTTCATGGGGGAATCACCAAGATCAGATTGGCCCGCGCCTATCTGTGAGTAATTGTCTTCATTGACATAGGAGAGCACGGCCACTGTGCACGGGACCACTCCTAGGCAGGGGGCCTGGGCTGTATAAGAAAGGTAGCCAAGCAAGCCAGAGAGAACAAGCTAGTAAGCCGTGTGCTCCTGCATGGCCTCTCGGTCAGTTCCTGCCCCGAGTTCCCTCAGCAATGCGCTGTGATGTGGAAGTGAAGGTGGAGAAACTCTTTCCCTCTTCAAATTGCTTTTGATCATGGCGTTTGCCACAGAGCCAGAAAGCACACTAAGACAGCTGGGCACGCCTGTAAGCTTAGCACTGGGGGAAGGGGGAAGCGGGAAGCGGGAAGCGGGAAGCGGGAAGGGAGAGACAGGCAGACCCGGAACACTGAGCTTCACGTTCAGCAAGAGACCTGGGCAATGAGGATAGAGAGGGAGGAAGAAACCTGACTTCTTGCTCTGGCCTCCATATGTGTGTACATGAGTGCACATACCTCAGACTCAACACACACACACACACACACACACACACACACACACACACACATTCACATTATACACACACACCACCCATTCACACTACACACACACCATCCATTACACTACACACACACACCACCCATTCATACTACACACACACACCACCCATTCACACTACACACACACACATACCACCCATTCACACTACACACACACACATACCACCCATTCACACTACACATATACACACACCACACACATACGCATACCATCCATTCATACTACACACACACACCACCCGTTCACACTATATACATACACTCATATACACACCATACCCCACCACACATACACATACATATACCATGCCCTCCCCACATACACACATATACACACCATACCTCACCACACACAGACACACATACACACCATACCTCCACACACATACACACATATACACCATACCCCACCACACATACCACACATACACACACATACACACCATACCCCACCACATACACACACATATACACCATACCCCACTACATACATACACACCACCCATTCACAATACACACACATATACACACACACCACTCACATACACACTACATATACACACCATTCGTGTACACACACACACACACACACACACACACACATTTCAGGTAGAGGGAAGTCAGGGTTAGCTTGGCCTCCCTTTGCAGCTGTCCCCTATGCATTTAAGGTCTATTCCTACTTACAAACTGCACACTCACTTTCAGGGTGCACTGATGTGATGGAGGAGAGCATCAGCCGAGCCCCTCATGTATTTTATCTGAGGAGGTGTGCTGCTGCCCTCGTCGCTGGGGATTCTTTTTTTTTTTTTTTTAAGTTGTTTTCATTATTTTTAACATGACACTTTTATTGATTCTCTGGAACTTTCACATTGCGCACTCCAATCACACTCACTTCCGGTCCTTCCATGTCTGTCTCCCACCCTTGTGACTCTGGACACACAAAAAAAAGTAAAAATAAAAGTAAAATTTAAAAACCCAACAGTTCCTACTTGTGCTATCTATATACTCATCGGTCGTTAGTTCTCAAACTCCCAGTGGCCCACCCCTTAAATACAACCGAGTCTGTCCCCTCCCTCCCGCATCCCGGCCAGGAGCCTTCAGTTGTGGAGAGCTACTTTTCAGCATCCCTATCACAGTTCAAAGAGTTCTCTTCAGTGGCTTCCAGTGAGGGGTTGGGGGATAGGGGTCGTTGCGGAAGTGTTCCACATCCTTCTCTCTCAACTGTGTCTGCAGTCACCTATATCACAGAAAAAAGTAGCATCCTGGCTCTTCACAGCCAGCGGGAGGGAGCACAGGTCGATGGCTCCCGCAGGGCTTCTAGCCCAGATCATGATTCCTGCCTGCAGTAGGACCACAGACCCAGACAAGGCCCTTGAAGGCTGCATGGATGGACCATTAACATCCACAGGGCCTCTGGGGGCCGCTCAGGTTGCTCAGATCAGTGTCCCCCCCCGCCCCCACCCCTCCCACAGTTCATCCCCCCATTCCCCCTACCCCCATCCCCCCCACACCCAGCCAGCAGCACAGCCCACTGACCTCAACCTGGCTTCAGGGAGCAGTGCAGAGCACAGACATCTGCAGGGCCTTCCGTGGTAAATGCTGGCCACAGGCATCAATACAGCCCCCAGCTGCTGCAGGACCACAGACCCAGACACAGCCTGTCACTGGGAATTCTAAACGCCTGCCTGCTGCTGGTGCTCTTGCTTATTTGTTGTCCGTTCTAAAGGACGTGATCACAGGGAGTCATGGCCGCAGCACAAGGGCTAAAGAGGTGCAACTTTGATGGTTTTAGAAGTGGCGGGAAGACACCGTGAGCCGGAATGTCCAAGAGACTGATCCAGGTCAGAGAATAAAGGCTTCCTAGGACCACCCGAAAGGAGGGCAGTGCAGCTATCCACAGGAGCCCAGTAATCCTGTTGAGCCTCTGAGTGCAGGAGTGTGGGATAATGGCCCCGCGTTGCTGTGAGCTACCAAGCTGGAGACAAGTCCCTATAGCATCAGGAACAGATGAGGTCGATACTCTCAGGGTTATACTCTCGCCTGTGAGAGGACATCCAAGAGAGGAAAAGTAGCGTCCAAACTCAAGGATTAGCTCTAGTGAGACAAAAGCTAGGAACAAGATTGGTCAATTGGCTCAGCTGGTAAAGGGGTTGCTACTTGAGTTTATCCCTGGAATCCACATAGTTGGAGAAAGCTGACTCCTAAATTGTCCTCTGACCCTCCCACGTACACGCTGTGGCACACATACATCCACAGTCTCTCTCTCTCTCTCTCTCTCTCTCTCTCTCTCTCTCTCTCTCT
>OU015745.1:144063940-144092288 GCA_907169655.1 Acomys percivali | reverse complement strand
ATTACACTCCTAAGGCTAGTCACCAAGGTCTATTACCTTATTTGGCCACTTCCTCCTCCTGAGACTGACCACCAAGGTCCAGCCATCAAAATCTTGAAGTCCAGCAATCAAAAACCCACCTAATTAAAATGCCCAGTTAAAATTAAACACCTCATCCTAACATGGAGTTTCCCCTTTTACCTTTATAAACCACCATTTTCCTATGTGGCCTGTCTGTCTCCTCTCTATCCAGAGGCAGTCCTTTGTCCTCTGGAACAAATACCCCTCCTCCCTCTCCCCTGTTCCTTTGCCCTTCTCCTTCATCTTCTGTCTTCTGTCTTTGTCTCTTATTTCCTGGCCACTGTCTCCCCGGGGCAAATAAATCTCCTTTGTGCTGAGAATTTGGTCTTGGGGGGGTCCTGAGGCAATACTGTTCTCTTTCACCCTCCTTAATGGAGAGAACCCAAGACTCTGGTTGTTCAGAGGTGCCAGATTTCTAGCCACCCTGACCCCCAGGGCAAAGCCAGCAATCAGGCAGCTGGATGGCCCCCTGACAGGTCTCATGGGGAGCTGGTGATGATTGAGGCAGGCCGTGCAGGGAGCTGAGCCAGATACCTGGAAAGGTGAAAACTGCAGTTCCCCCGGAAATGCGTGTAGGAAGCGGCCAGACGATACACAGAGTAACTCAGGTAGCCCCATTCTGTGTCCAGTACAGTGCAGGTCCCGGTCTAGGGACTGCCCAGTCCCACCTTGCCATGGTGTGAAATCTATGCTTCATAGAACCGGACAAAGCTGGGGTGATGTGTCTCGTCTGCTTAGCAGGCTTTAGCTGTCTGTGCAGAGGAAAGTCACTTTGTGCCAGGCTCCTCTAACCCAGAAACCCCCACACATCTGCTTTGATGTGCCTGTGGCGCCAGCGCCTGTTATGTAAGTAGACAGATGAGTTGTGCGTCTGAGGTGCTGGTCATTCATTGCCTTTGACTGAACGGTGCTTGCTCTCCTGGGACGTTGAGCAACCAACACTCGTAGAACAGCACACAAGACGCATACATGTCCAGGAGCTGAGGCACGGTGGAGACACACATAGATTCATGTGTTCTGCTGGGATCCACAGCCGGAGAGTTGCAGGATTTTACTGACCCCCGTGAACTATTTGACAACAGTACAGCACTCAAAACAGTGATAACAGGACAGCCACATTGGTTATGGCCACAGCAACTGCAGCACAAAGCTGCCAGACAGCATGCATCCCAGAAAGCCAGACTCCCAGTGCTCAGGGTGATCAGCCTCAGGGTGCTGGAGGTCGTGGGGGAGGGGGTGGAGAAGAGGAAAGAAGTTCCACAAATGACAGCATCCTCAGAGCAGCTGAGAAATGCATGGGGTCACAGAGGTCAAGCCGAGGCCAGCAGCAAAGCATCTTAAGCAGGAAGGCAAAAGACTCACAATAGCTTCAGGAAGTCCCCGAAACCAACCAGATTCACTTCAGCTCCCCCTGCCAGAATTAGCAACAGAAGCCGAAGGTCGCTCTCAGAAGATCAGTGCCAAGTGACAAAGAAGACTCCCAGCCCTGGAACGAGCAGAAACCAACCGAGCTGCCCGGATGGGGTTTAGCCTAATTGAGTCACTTGGAAAGGGTGCTCCCCAACCTGTTGGCCTTCCTGCAGGCTGTGCAGTGTGCTTCAGGCTCCAGCTTTGTGACCTGGCACCCATGGTGGGGTGGGCTTTGGTAATGTAGCTGTCTCTGAGTCATTTCACTTCTGTAAGTACAAGTAACCCCTCACTCGCATTCCTATAAATAACCCCAATAAAACCAAGTTGGACTTTGGTCTATCATGGGCTCGCTGTCAGGTTGAGTAGACGTGTATGTGTTGCATCTCCCCATGAAAAGTTTTGTCACACAACAGGGGTTTTCCCATCTTCTCAGGACTCCATCCCAGGCGCCACAGTCAGAAGGCTGAGAAACACTGCTGGTTCTTCCAGGAGCATGCCCTGTGGTTTCCCTCCAGCAGCACTGTAGCACCCGCTGCCTCTCTGAAGACAAAGTGGCTGAGCTTGGTGTCTGAATGTGGCTTCAAGTGCTCTGCCTCTCTACTGATGCTGCTGGCAGAGTACCATGGGCAGGTAAAGCAGGCTGCCGACATCCCCTGTGCCCTCATAGGGTTGATAATCACTCTTTGTAGCACTCTGACACTGAGGCTTAGATAGATGCCAGCCTGCAGAAAATAGGCTGTGTGTGCAGGCACACCTCAGCTCCCTCATTCAGGGACCCAACAGCCTGTCTGGACCCCAGTGGTTCATAGATCCCAGGCTTAGCAGGTTCTTAAACTTTGGATATTTTGTTTAGAAGGTCGCAGGAGAGCTGTTGGTCCTTAGTCAATTATGGAAGCCTGGGAAGGCTGATTCTGCTGTCAAGGAAAGGAAGTAGCAGTGGCAGCAAGAAAAAAGGCAAGTCACCAAGTCATGTCCTTCTGCAAAGATCTTTTTATGTGGGTGCTACCAGAAGGTGTTGCCCACACTCAGGGTGGTCTCTCCACATCAACTGAGGCAATCTCAGCAGCTCTTCAGGTGAGACTCACTACTTAGGTGATTCTAATCTGTGGCAAGTTTACATTAAGACCAAGCATCACAACCTATACCTCTGGAGTTGTGTAAAAATCCCTTGGATGGAAAAGTTGAGAAGCCCTGGTGTAAGGGGAGGTATCCTAGTGTCTCTGTGTGGAATGCAGAATCTGGGGTCCTGGGGTGGAAAGAGAGTGAAGATCAGAGAGACAGTGCCACAGTCTGAGGACCAAGCCTTCGACACAGGGACCTTAGGGAGACACAGAAGATAAAAGTGTCAGAGCCATTGTGATGGCTCAGAGGGTCAAGGGTTTCCCTGTAAGTCTGAGAACTCAAGTAAAGGTGGACTAAAAGAATGACTCCACCGAGTTGTCTTCTGCCCTCTCCAGGCGTACCCCCACCTCTCTCTCTGTTCTTGTCACATGGACGGTTTCAGCCCACCCTCTTTCCTCCGCAGATGCTGGTGATTTTATGGTAGCTCCAGGTCTTCTGTCTTACTGCCTCTCAGCTCCCTTCGACCATGCTGCTTGACATGGTCTGAAGCTTGACTCCCACCAAAGCAGTGTCAGGATTGGGTACCTAATGGGATGCATTTATCCTTACACATGGCTAATGCTACTGCAAGAAAGGTCAGATGAACTGGGCGGTGGTGGTGCACGCCTTTAATCCCAGCACTTGGGAGGCAGAGGCAGGTGGATCTCCATGAGTTCAAGGCCAGCCTAGACTACAGAGCAAGTTCCAGGGCATCCAGACCTGCCCCTGAACTGAAAGAAATACATTTCTGTTCTGTGTGACCCAGTCTCCAATGTTCTGAGATATAACAGCACAAAATAGACCAAGACACTGTCTATTCTGGCTTCTTATGTTCTTCAAAGACACTTTATTGAACTGTGGTCTTATTTCTGATGAGAAAAGAAAGAAAATTCTTATTGCTAACCCCTCCCCCTACACAGAATGTATACTTCTTTTGGTTGCTTTTAAGGTGATCTTTTTAACAAAACATGAATGAGTTTTCAGCAATTTAATTATGATACTCCTTGGTGTGATTTTCTTTGTATTATTTGACTTGAGTCAGCTCTTCAAATTGATGCCTGTAGTAGTTTGAATAATGGCCCCAAAATATGCCACATTCCAGTCCCCAGAGCTCCAAATGTGTCACCTTGCATGTTGAAAGGGATTTTAAAGGTGTGATTAAATGAAAGATCTTGGGGGAGGGAGACAATCCTGGGTTATTTGGGCAGGACCAAGGTTGACACCAGGTCCTTATAAGAGGCATGGTGATGGAACCGGAGCCAGAGGGAGGGCAGCTGTGCACTGGCCGGCAGGGAGGCTCCCTGGCCTTAGCAAAGGGGAGGATGCTAACTCCATCTTCTTGGAGGACCCTGAAAGCTGTGTAGCTTGAACATGAAGTGGCCCCCAAAGGCTTATGTTGTGTCCCAGCTGTTGATGCTACTGAGGGTTCTTTCATGGAATGGCTACTCCAACAAAGAGTGTGTAGCTGAATGGGCCGTTAGGAGGTAGGGCCTGGCCGGAGGAGATCTGGTGATGTCTCTCAAGGGGGAGTCTTGTGCCCCATCCCTCCCTGTCTGTCTCTGCATCCTGGCTTCCGGGAAGGGATAGGCTTTCTCCTCCGAGCTCTCTTGTCATGGTGATGCTTTCCCCCACCACAGGCTTAAAAACAGTGTAGGCAACCAGCCATGAACTGTTTTCCAGACACATTTTTGTCACTGTGATAAAAATTAATACACTTGCCAATGAGTTGATTTTAGACTTCCGATTTTTTTTTCACAGCTGTAAAGTGGATTAATTTGTGTTCTTATAACCTCTGTGTGTTTGTGGCTGTTTTCAGAGCAGCCATTGGGAATTAATGCAGGCAATTATAAATATTTTGTTGAGAGGACTAATTGATAAATCACCGAAGAAGCTGAGGTTACTCGATATTAATGTTATTGTAATAATTAGTGAGCTACTGGTTCAATTCTTTATAATCCTTTGACTTGTTATACATGGAATAAAATGACCACTCCCTCCTCAGGAGTCAGCTGGAAAGCGAGAAAGGGTGTGGCATGTGAGTGCTAATTGGGATGCTAAGAAGCCCTTTGGCCCAATGGACACATACAGGTGGGGCTGTGTTAAGCAGCTTGAAGTCAACTCTACCAGAAGTCATGGAAACTTCCACCTAGATATTGTATGACTGAATGTAAAAGCCAGGAATGAGTTCACACCATGGTTGGGTTCAGTCATAGCTCACTTCACTGTGAATTCCAGGTCCTTCCTCACAGTGAGGCTTAGTGCAGAATGGAGCCAAGAAAAGCACCTGCTGGTGACCCTGTAACCTTGCCCAGCTGCCCAGGTGTTTCTCCCCGCATCTGCCCTCTTGAAGAATAAACCGCTCGCCTACTGTCTTGCTTACTTTTATAGTGCTGTGAAGAGACAGTTTTATGTCAACTTGACGTCAGCTAATGTCCTCTGTGAGGAGGGAACCTCAATTAGGAAACCGCCTCTATAAAATCCAGCTGTAGGCAAGCTTGTAGGGCATTTTCTTAATTAGTGATTGATGGGCGAGGGCCCAGCCCATGGTGGGTGGTGCCATCGCTGGGCTGCTGGTCCTGGGTTCTGTAACAGAGTAGGCTGAGCAAGCTATGGGAAGCAAACCACTAAGCAGCAACCCCTCCATGGCTTCTGCATCAGCTCCTGCCTCCAAGTTCCTGGCCTGTTCGCCTTCCTTTCCTAGGTTTCTTCAATAACGAACATTGATGTGGAAATGTGAGCCAAGTAAACCCTTTCCTCGCCGAGTTGCTTTGGGCCTGGTGTTTCATCACAGCAATGGTAGCCATAGCTAAGACAGCTTTGTGCCAGCGTAGTGGGGTATTATTGTTCTAACAGACCTGGTCATGTTTTGGGGGAGGATGGTGGAGGGACTTCGGAACTTTGAGCTAGAAAAGCCATTGCTTGCTGAGAGCTCAGTGAGCTGTTTTGCAGGAGCTGGGAAGACAGCAGTGTTGGAAGTAATGCAGAGGCCGGAGGCCGGGCTTGTGACGTTCCAGAGGGAAGTTTGAGAGTCACTCAAAGACTATCAGGGCTGTTCATTATTTTAAGCCAAGACTCTGTGCTTCTGGTTATCTGGGGCTGAAGAGTCAGCTGTGATTAAAAAGAGCTCAGAACTACTGAAGCGAAACCTTTGCTTTGCTGGAACAATTGATGCTGGTCAGCCAGAGATAAGAAATTAATGGTAATTATGAAGAGACCAGCCTCATTGACGCAAAGTCTTCTGGGAAGTGTTTTCCTCAGAGTCAGCACACAGAAGCTGTGCTACAGAGGTGGCCAAGGTTGTACCTCACACTGGCCTCTAAACTTGGTAGTGTGAGAGTCACTCAGGTGGTACAGGCTTTGAATGCATGAAAGGGTCGTGGAGGGCAGCTGAGGCTTGGACTCCCAGGCAGGTCTGGAGTCCCTGAGGAGAGTCCAGAAGAAGCTATTGGTGAAAGTGAAGGCCGGTTGTAGCAGAAGACCCCAGCATTTTGGAGATGCCAGTATCCTGGGACGGCCACCAAGGACAGCAGTAGGTATGGAGTGGAGCCAGCCTGAGCCTAGGAGGCTACCTGTGTGTCGGCGGCCAGAGGGCAGAGTTAGAGGCGTGATCCAGTCCCTTTGGAGGAACCCAGAAGTCGGTGAGTGGTTCCCAGACATCGGATGGTGAGTTACTCACATAGTTAGAGTCTGCTTTTGCTTTGCTTTGATTGTGACTGTGCCCTGGTTCTTCCCTCTTGAAGTAAGAATATATTTAACTTATTTTTGATTTTATAGTAGCTCACAGTTGAGAGACTGAATGTTTAAAGAGATTTTAGGTTTTAAAAGAGACTTTGGATTTTTTTTTTTTATGAGACTGAATTTGAAAGTGTTTGAATTTGTAAAGAGTTTGAGACTTCTTTAAGTTTATAAAATGCTTTATAGTTTGATATTGATATTAATGTCATCTTGGGGAGTGAACAAGAATTGTGGCTTACTAGTGATGTGTTTGTGTGTCGAGTTGACTAGGGGTCAATTGTGTTGGATAGTTTTATGTCAACTTGATACAAGATAAAGCAATTTGTGAAGAGGGAACCTCTATGTAAAAATTGACTCCGTAAGACTGGGCTGTAGGCAAGCCTGCAGCACGTTTTCTTAATTAGTGATTTATGGGGTAGGGCTCAGCTCATTGTGGGTGATGTCATCCCTGGGCTGGTGGTCCTGGGTTCTATAACAAATCAGGCTGAGCAAGCCATGGAGAGCAACGCAGTAAGCAGCACCCTCCATGGCCTCTGCATCAGCTCCTGCCTCCAGGTTCCTGCCTGCTTGAGTTCCTGTCCTGACTTCCTTCAATCGTCGCGACCTCCCCACCAGCAGGAAAGACGCCGACACCAGGATCCTTCTCGAAGCTGAAGCGAAAGACCCCAGCCCTCGGAGCGTGCTGCTTATATGCAGGCCCTAGCGTGGCGTGTCTCTGGCTGATTGGCGAACCGAACCGGCCAATTCCTCATTAGCATTCCCCCGTGCGGGAGGGGAAAGAGAAACATTGTTGTCGAGCCCTTAACCACGCATGCGCAGGAGCTGAAGTAGGATCGGCACCACCTCTGGGTGTGATCCGCGCCTAACATTCAATAATGAACATTGATGTGGAAGTGTGAGCCAAGTAAACCTTTTCCTCCCCAGGTTGCTTTGGTCATGGTGTCTCATCACAGCAACAGTAACCACAACTAAGATATGATGACCAAGGTAACTTACAAAAGAGAGCATTTACTATGGAGCACATGATTACAGAAGGTGATTCCATGACAGGCATGGAAGGGAGTGAGGCAGCAGGCAGGAAGCATGGAGTAGTAGTTGAGATTTTACATGTTGAGGAAACAACCAGGAGGAGGGAAGGGAGGGAGGGAGCAAAGGAGGGAGGGAAAGAGGGGGGAGGGAGCAAAGGAGGGAGGGAAAGAGGGGGGAGGGACCCAACTGGAATGGTGTGGGTTTTTGTACCTTCAAAGCGCATCCCCAGTGACACACCTTCTCTAAGGCCATACTTCCTAAGCCTTCACAGACAGTTCCACCCAATAAGAGCTAAACATTTGAACTTATGAGCCTATAGGGGTCAATTCTCCTCCAAACCACAACATCTGTTTCACTTGTCTATGTTCTCTCCTTGAAAATGAGACCCAGGTCTGTAATTAGTAACACAAAATATTTTACTGCCACCTTCTAGCCCCCACTTTTTAGCCCCAACCTCCCTAAAGTTTCTTCTTTGCTCTCTCTTTTTGTAACATGTGTCAACACCCAGAGCAAGGCCACTCCAGATGCCTCTTGGGTGGCTTACTGCTGCTGGGCACATGAGCCACCACGGTTTTCTGGGAATCCTTTTCCCTGTCTCCAAGACTCACTGGTGGCTCCTGGGTGTTGTTGGGCATTTACTTTTGTGCAAAGCAGAACTCTATCCCAATATCTCACTTCAGACTTAATCTATGAGCTAGACACAAACACGCCTGAGCTGCATTCAGTCTTCCCCCAGCCTCAATGGCCACGTGCGAAAGCTGGGGGGGGGGGGCACTTTGCATCAGGTTGGAGGCTGATCTTCTAGGCAATAACTACAAAGTAGGAGAGGAAGAAATGGGTGTTTTTTTTTTTTTCTTGATAGAGTGACACTGACAAAGTCTGCACTAGGTGGGCACTGGCTTAGAAGCCCGTCACATGCTCAGATGGTGGTGGATACTGATTTTAATATTCTCATCTCCTCAACTTTTAAACGTCTTCTTGGGGTTCATTAAGGGAACCATGTGGGAGCACATATTAATTTGGTGCTTGCCCTAGCAACCAGATACAAGTCAGGTGCAAGGGGGGGTAAGTTTAGCTAGAGAGTAAAGCAAACAGCTATTTCTAAGATCATCATCTTAGATTGATGGATGATAATTCCATGTTAGCATTTAAAATCCTTTCCTTATTTTAGTTTAGTATTAAATGTTTAGTCCCCTTCCCCACGCCGAGGGGCCAAAAAAAAAAAAAAAAAAAAAAAATCAAATGGGAAAGAGAATGTATTTGCTCTCTTTATGGGTTCAACCCTGCATTTAAGATATATATATTTTATATATTTGGTACTACATGTACTTTTTGAACAGTTTATACTTGACATTTGAAAGATATGAAACTCTTGTTCAAGATGGCTCCACAGACAGTGTCCTTATCCCTAAGGCATCGATCCTCTCCTCTTGCCCCCGGACACTGCTTCTCACCGGTGTCTCCCATCTTCCCAGATACTTAGCTTGCAACCTTCCGGGAACTAGTAGCCTCGTGCCTTCTCTCCTTCCCTGCCATCCTCCTTTCATACCCCTCTTCCTCCTTCCCACCATCCCAAAAACACAAGCACTATCACGTGCCAGGTTGTGCTCTAGACACTGAACAGAATACCCACCCTGAAAAGCTTCAGCCGAGAGGGTCTTGCTCTCCTGAAGCCAGCAGAACCCTGCTCTTCTGAGGACTTTGAAGCCCCTCCCCAGGGTAAGTGTCCTCCTACCCAAGCTTCTGTGCATCCTCCTGATGCAGAGAACATCATCCTGTCAATTGCACCTGAACTTGCACGTTTGTAGTGGACATCCCCCCCCCTCCTTTGCTGCTGGCACGTCACTCTCATCTCTGCTCTCCACACAGCCCTGAACACGTGTGCATGCCCCATGCTCACATTCATATATGCATTTGTTCTTAATTTTGTGTGTGTGTGTATTTATAACTCCCTCCCATTCATGTATGCATTTGTTCTTATTTTTTTTGTGTGTGTATTTATAACTCCCTCCCTTCTTGGTAGGTAATCAGGTTGATGTATATAACAAATATTGTTCAATTTGAAGGTAATTAGAAAAGCGACTTATGTTTCCTGTTGTGTGTACCTCAAATTTAAGTTATATATAAATGATTAAGAATGGACATCCAAGTTCATGTCCACTTATGTGTATAACCTGTGTGTGTGGCCTTGACCTGGCTCTTAGGTGTCCATGTCTCTGTTTTAGCTTATGTAAAGCTTGGCTGATAACAGGTAACACACCCCACGGTTTTGTTGTGAGGGACAAGTTAGTTAATATGTGCAGGATGCTTGCACTAAGCTTTGGAGGGTGCCCCCCCCCCAGGACTGGCTATTGTCATTATGTTCAGGCTGGTTGCCACACTCCATTCCAAATGTAGAGGTAGAAATGGAGCGATTCTGCTGACTAATGTTTCCAACAACCGAGGCCCCTGGCTGTCTCTTGGTGGGTTGTTTGATCTACAGATCATTCCTGGTTCAGCAGCTCATCAATCCCAATCCCTGGCTTCTCTAGGCAGAGTGCAGTGAAGTACTGGACCCCCAGTAGGGCTTGGGACAGGACGCTGAAGAGTGGTCAGTTGCAGCAGGCAGGCTAAATACAGGAATGTAAGCCAGAGCTACCAGTGAGCTCATGCTCTAGGTAATGGGGATTTGGGGTGTTAGAAAGGCAAAGGGAGGGGCTCAGGGTCACACACACTCTAAGGGCTTTGGGCCAGACGTCATGGACAAGTGGGCCAGTCCAGGCCCATAGGTCAGCTACAGGTCATGACATGGTGTGGACAGGGCCATGTCCTTCCAAACATGGAACTGTATGGGAGGGTTAGCATCTGAGTCAGGTGAGACAGAGAAGTTCATCATCAGATACCAGGGACCACACCTGCTCCTGTGGCCATCTTCATCCCAGAGGCTGAGTCTTCCTCCATGGCCCTCCAGTGGCCTCTACTGGTGGAGCTTCATATTGCACCCTCTTAGAAGGAAGCTTGTGGCTGAGGCAAAATGTTCCCACCTGCATCCAGCATGGATGGGGTCAGGTGGGGAAACCGCTAGGATACTTCCAGCACCTAATTATTGAGCACCTACTGTGTGCAGGGAGCATTCTCAGTGCCGAGGGCTCAACGGTGGACTAGAGCCTGTGAGCTCTGATCCCAGTGTGGGGAAACCTTGGGGGAAGGCAGGATTCCACAGATAGGGTTCAGAGTATTGACACTGAACCTGGAGGACAGGAAGCTATCACAGGATTGGAGCGCTGGGAAAGTTCAAAACTTCACCGTGAACTTCCAGACCTGTCCAATGCTTTACTGTCTGGCTGTATAAGTGGTTTAGTACTTCCTTTTGCACTGTGTACTTCTGTTATGCACATGTATAACCTAAAACCCCATCTAAACTATGTCTGCATCTCCCTGGTGGACCCTGGAGCTTGCTGAGTGAGAATTCTTGGTGTTCCAAGCTAGGCGCACTTGGCTCGCAGTGAGTGTGTGTAATCAGAGCTGAGGACCTAGGGCACCCCCTCCTTGTCCCTGTGTTTGCCTCTGCCACCTGATTTCCTCCTTCTGTAGGAACCCCAGTCTTGAAGCCAATGAGTCCTTTTGCTGTACCCTGGGGAGCTCTGCTCCAGTGCCTGTTGCCCTGCCCCCAAATGAATCTGTAACTTCAAAGTATGGCCACTTCTTAAGCAGCTGCTGCAGAGAAGGCTGGAGCCAATGCCCTGCTCAGTATTGACCTGGAGAGAAGATGGAAAGCTGACAGGGGCCACTTGAGCAAGGGACACTTGTAAAAGCCAACCTCACTGTGATAACAGTGGCATCTGTACTGGAAGCTGGCCGGGCAGATCTGTGAGGAACAGTGGGTGACGTCTAGTCCATTAATGGTTAAGTTTGGTTGAAAGAAGAGAACATTTGCATTCTTGCCTCTGTGTGTATGGGGAGAGAGAGGGAGAGGGAGGGAGGAAGAGAGGGGGAGAGAAAGAGACAGAGAACGAGAGAGAGAGAGAGAGAGAGAGAGAGAGAGAGAGAGAGAGATTTTATCAGTCACAGAGTGTTTACATGTTGATGACACAAAAAACCAAACAGGAATAGATAAATGACTCAATGCGCTATCTGCAGCAGACTATTATTCAGGTATCTGTCCTAATACATACTCTAACATGGATAAATGTGATGCTTTATACTCTGTAATGAACTGTGCATGATACCACTTATGCAAAGACCATAGGGTAGTGGGTTAACAGACAAAATTCAAATGGTAGGTGGTGATGGAGTGAAAACTGAGGACATGACTGATCCAAGGTATGGTTGAGGAGAAGGTTTATTGAGGATGTGAGGGGAAGCACAGCTAGAGGCATCTGGAAGAGTCTAGGCTGGCCAGCAAACTGAAACAGGCCATGAGGAGAGGGGAGGGGGAGCAAGAGAGGAAGAGAAGAGAGAAGGGCATGTGAAGAAGCCAGGACACACACACACACACACACACACACACACACGAGAGAAAGAGAGAGAGACAGACAATGTTATGTCTGAGGACTGTGCAAAATTAAAAAGAGAGAATCACCAATTCTAGGTATACCAAAAAGCAGCTTTACCATGGGAGAATCTTCTAGCTGATGAGAAGGACTGTCGTCAGGCTCAGGAGCTGACTGCAGTTCCCAGGGAGGGAAGTAAGTTTCTTTTAAAGTGGAAAAACCACAACTAGGTGTTCAGGGGAAGATAAAGTTCATTCCTTGAAGTGATAGACCCCTTCCTGAGTAAAAGGCCTGTTGAGGGCGGGGGATGATAGTGGGACGTTTGCCCTGGCTCAGGGTGAATGGCGGGGCTATCTTTTCCTCTAGCCTGCTGAGGCCATTTGGTCTTCCCTGCAATTAGAGGGACTTGAAAGATGTCCCTTTCCATGGACCCACCTGGGGTGTGGAACCCTTCAAGGGGAAGCTGAGGGGAGGTAGGGGACTCTGAAAGATCCAGAATGGAATGGGGGGGGGGGGAAGGGCGTGTGAGCCCCCAAGAGGTTGCCAGAGCTAAATCTCTTTTTTCTTGTTTTTTTTTTGGGGTGGGTGGGGGGGTGGGCGAGGGATCTTGGCTGAGATAACGCTCCTAAGCCCCCTGCTCCTTTTGACTAGAGACAGACACAGAGAAAGAGAGACAGAGAGACCGAGAGGCTGCATAGATTAAATGGCTGAGGTGATACAGGAACCAGAGACGCCGCGGGGAAGGAGAGAGAAGCTCAAGGGCTTGAGAGCATCAGGGTTTGGGGGAAAGGAGCCGGGACTCCATAGCGGGTCATGGTTGAGAGAGACTGAGCCCCAGCACCCACCTGATATGTTAGCGTGGCACGGCTGCCTTCTGCCCCTGTTTCTTTGAGACCTAACAATGCTGGTGTCCCCAGGGGCCTGGCAGTCAGTGTTTGTAAGAGACAAAGTGTCTGTTGGAGGGAATGGCGAGTTCTGGAGGCGGATGCCATGCACCACGTATGCAGGGTCAGCGGTTGTGCTTAATGTTGGCTTAAAGTTGTAGGGATATAGAATTTAATGTCAATTTTCCTGAAAAACAAACAAACAAACAAACAAACTGGGAAGGTCATACGCTGAGGCCACAAGTTATACACGAGCTTCATTAGGAACAAGAAGGGGAGGTATGTTTCACACATTTATTTCCCAGCGTGCCAGCTAGCGGGTCGTTTTGTTCTTCTGTTTGTGTTTGTTTGTTTGTTTTCAGCTTTACACAAACTAGGGTCACCTGGGAAGGGGAGCCTCAAAAACGCCTCCATAAGTATGGTTTGTGGGCACGGTTATGGGGCATTTTCTTGATTAAATAGTTGATGTGGGAGGCCCTAGTTGATTCTGGGTAGCATCTCCCTAGGCAAGTGGTTCTGGACTATGTAAAAAAAGCAAGCTGAGTGAGTCATGAAAGACCAAGCTAGTGAGCAGCGGTCCTCCATGGCCCCATCTTCAGTTCCTGCCTTCAGGTGCCTGCCTGCTTGGGTTCCTGCCTGGCCTCCTTTGATGGACTGTCAAGCTGCATGACGGAATAAACCCTTCCCTCCCCATGTTGCTTTGTTGTAGCCATAGAAAGCAAACTAGGACACAGCCAAGTCCTGTTCACAGGACACCTCGGCCTGAGGGAGTCCAGGTTCTGTGGGTGCATACATAGCTCAGCTCTGTGTGTGTTGTTTGTATGTGTGTGTACACGTGCATGTGTGTGTGTGTGTGTGTATGTAGGTTTGTATGTGTGTGTGTGCACATGTGCCAGTGTAAGGTCATGCCCACAGAGCTCTTAGTGTAAATCTTGAGATTCTCAAGAGAGAGAAAAAAAGTTCTACCATTTTGAGCCAAATTTGAAGCAAGCTTTAATTAAGTACTGACCAGGAAGGGTTTTGGTCAGGACCACTCTTTGGAAATCCCAGCGAGTAGCCACAACACTTGTGTGGTAGGGCCTTTTAAAGGAGAAAAACCAAACAAACCATACAGCCATTGTGTTTTCCCATGTGTGGGTTATACTCTCTGCTAATTTACCTTCCTTGGGCCTCTGGTGGCTGGCGTTGACAGCTGGGCTGACTGTAGCTTTGCTGCCTTGGTGGAGTCAGACAAGCAGCCCCTCCCCCCCAGGCCACAGCCACCTTGTTAGTTCATCTAAAGTTTCCGATCTCTTGCTAAGAAAGGCAGACAGCCTCGCCTTGCTCACTGGCTTCTTATTAAAGGACAAGCAGGTTTCGGGTGTAACTTTCCACTAAAGGAACATGCCTTACAGTAATTGTTCTCAGTAATAATTACTGGTGTCTCTGAAAAATGACTTGATTAAAAAAAAAAAAAAAGAGGTTTAAAGTCCATGTAAGTTCTGAGTGTCTTTAAAAAAATGTTCTAAGGCACATAAAGGTCTGAGGATATGAAAGCTTAAATAAGTTCTGAGGGTCTCAGAAAATTATGTAAGATGTATAAATGCAAGTTGTAAAGGTATAAAAAATGATTTAAGGTATGTGAAAATGGGAAAGATTTCAGATTTCTTTTACCCTTCTATGTTATTGTTAAACTAAGGTTTCAAAAGTTGAGGATTTTAACACTGATCAATGGAGTCTTGGTAAGCTGGTGGAACACTCACTACTTACTGTTCAGCCACAAGCTCAAGATTTAAATTTTCCTTTGATTGTCTTCTAAGTATAGACTTAAAGGTGCTTTTCATTAGGCTACAATAATCCCTGTGAAATCTATATATCTGGATCTCTGGACAGAGGAAAAAATGTTCATAGTTTTTAACCCAAAGCTGTAGTTTTTCCTAGGACACAAAGGCATGACTCTACTCTAGTTATTTTGCAGTATGGATTTCAATACAGACTAACGCTAACATCTTTAGAAATTCTATGTCCTTTTATAAACTAAAATTTTATGTACGCTAAAACTTGTATCCACCTGTCACAGATCAGCACAGCCTAAGTCTATTCCTGAAGATGGGCACTCTCCGAGGTCTTAGACTCCTCCCCTTCCCTGGGCCTGAAAGTTTCAAATGTAAATCCCTAAATTTGACTTCTGTCCCTTGCGTGTATTTGCCCCATCACGTTTTCACTTGGCTGACAGACACCATCCAGGGATCGCCTGCAGACTGCAAACTGCTGAGCCCTGGATTTTGCTGAACACTGGTGTAAACCAGTCCAGGCTAGTCCAGCCAATGGTTGCTCTCTGTTTCTTCAGTTAACCACCTGCTTCTGATGAGTGCCACTTTGCCCAGACTTTGACCAGGCTTCTAGCCTTCCTGGACTCTGACAACAACACCCTAGTGTCAGGTGGAAATAGTTACAGAAGAGAATGTGGTGTCCTTTGTTCCCCAACAGGCTGAAATGCTAAGTCAAAAGGAAACTCCCTGTAACAGAGGGCAAAACAGACACCTGTGATGCCAATTGGCAGACCAGGAGTTGAATGGCCTAGATTTATCAGCAGGTCGATTGATTAAGTGAAAAAGTTCTATGCTTTGATAGGAATGTAAAGGATTGTTAAGTACTTGGCCTGCTTTATACAGAGCAAAGAGGAATTAGATGGCTTTAAGAAAAAAAAAAATCAGGAGCCTTCACAGGGCCTTTGGCCCCTTTTTCTTCTGCTAATCCGTGCTGGCTCTTACGTCACTGGTGCCTCCTTAGACGGTACTTTCTATCTGGGTACCACTAAGCTTATGGTTATTAGACCCCAATATAAACAAATACCCATCACAAGGTCAAGGATGTGACCCAGGGTACAACTCAGGTGAGACTGTAAGACCCAAAGTTTACCTATAAGCTCGCCTTCCCAAAGATCAGGAAACTCCCTAGAGTGCTGGGCGCTGAAGTTCTAGGAAAATAGCAGCACCACATGGGAAATTACAGTAGAAATATGGATTTGTCCTTAAAAGTCCCTACAACACTGTCTCATGGCCATTTCCTGGGAATTTCAGAGCGTGGCCCTGACCCATGTCTATCCTGGTCAGTATTTAATTAAAGCTTGCTTCAAATTTGGCTAAAAAAAAAAAAAAAAAAATGCCCTCCCCACCCCCACCCCTGCCCCGCAAAAAAAAACAAAACAAAACATAACAGCAACTGCCTTTTCTCTTGAGGATCTCAGAGTTAACATTAGCACATGGCTGGCTCAGCTCATCCCTGGGGATGCTGGGGGATGCTGTGGAGACTGTCCTCCATGGAGCGCGAGATGTTCCTTCGGCAGGTCTGTAGCTGGGTTCCCTTGCTGCCTGCTCTGACTTTAGAAGTCTCTGTGCTCAGGATCAGAAGCGGGTACTGATGTGGAAGTCCTGTTGGACCGCAGAGCCTGCTGAGACACCGCAGCAGAGAAAGGGTTACCAGAAAACCACCACCCACCTAGAGCCATAGTGCGGATTGCGCTCCACCCTCAGCTGCAGCCTCAAGTACAGGGCAGGGATGGCTTGGGAGTATCACCCTGGAAGAGCAGCAATGCATCAGGGGGGACAGCAAGAAGCTTCATTGCTGGTGTCTGTTTTTCTTACTAAAGTATGATGGTTGGTTTATTAACAGAAATGGACGTTTAATTTATCTTTTTTGCACACTTATTTGCAAACGTCACATCGGTGGTCCTTCCACGCCAGCCACCACTGGAGTCTTGGCGTTGGAGGAAAAACCCTCACCACCGCTGCCTCATTTTCCTTGCTCTCGCACACTCTCTTTGCTTTCCTTTCCCTTATTTGTTCATTACAGTAATGCAAACACTTCCAAGTTTATTATAAAAAAACATAAGCTACAGATTTAAAACATTATATTTAGACATAGCGGTAAGATAAACCATTTAAAAACAAGTTCAAATGTAATTGTTTTATTAAGCTCAGACTCCCAGTTGCGTCAAAGATTAAAAGTTTCCCCACTTGGCCCTCTACTCCAGTTAGAGCTTTTCCATCTTGTGAGCCTTCCGTGTCGGTGGCCACACTTTGTTCCTGAATGTTTCCTTCCCCTTCCCCCTTCTCCATCCTCTCCTCCTCCCTCCGTCTATCCGGCTACCTCCTCACATTCTGCCCACACCACCTAGCTGCTCCTGGGGTTGTCTGCAGTAGAGATCAGCACTTTATTACTTATTTATCTTGACAGACGTATGCAGTGCCCACTCTGCAGCTGGGGATGACCTCTGTGATGGTTTTGATGGGAAATGTACCCCCCACAGGCTCAGGCATTTGAACACGTGGTTCCCACTTGGTGGCACTTCTTGGGGGAGGCTACGGGGGAGGTGCAGTCTGGTCGAAGGAAGTGTGTCACTGAGAGCCTGGGTGTGGAGAGTTCCAAGGCTCCACACCACTTGTATGTTTGTCTTTCTCTGCTTCCTGCTGTGGGTGAAGATGTGAGTGCCTGGCTTATCGCTCCTCCTACCTGCTGCCATGCCGCCCCCTCCCCCACCACCCCCCAACACCATTACAAGTATCCTTCATGACTCCATAGCCAAAACAAACCCTTCCTTTGTGAGTGGCATTAGCCATGCTGTTTGTCACAGCAACAGGCTTGAACCTTTAAGGTCTGATCGTCTAGCCTCTGCCTCCTGAGTGCTAGGGTGGACAGATGTGCGCCACCGGGCCCGGATTTTGTTATGTGGCTTTGGAGTAGCAACTAGGACCTCCTGTGTGTTAGATCATTTTGCACACACAGAGACCTTTTATTCACACCATGCCCCACACTTGAAGAAGCTTGGTGTGGTTTGAATGAAAAATGCCTCTCCACCCCCGCCCCTGTACCCTTAGAGGGAGAGGCACCATTAGGAGGTGTGGCTTTGTTGGAAGAAGTGTGTCACTGGGGGTGGGCTTTGAGGTTTCAGATGTTCAAGCCAGGCCCACACACTCTCTCTTCCTGCTGCCTGCCAATCCAGATGTAGAATGTTCAGTTCCAGCACCATGTCTGCCTGCACGCCGCCACACTTCCGGCCATGTTGATAATGGACTGAACCTCTGAACTGTAAGCAAGCCCCCGCAGTTAAATGTTTCCCTTTGTAAGAGCTGCCGTGGTCATGGTGTCTCTTCACAGCAATAGAAACTCTGACACTAGGTTTTAGCTGGCTCACACAAGGAGACTCTCACAACATTTGTCCCTCTTTCCTCATTTCACCTAGCACCTTGGCCATGAGATTGAAGCCTACTTTCACACAGCAGAATTTCTTCCTTTGTAAAGCTGAACACGCCTCTAAGGCATGCTTTCCTCATCAGCTTTAACTGTCAATCTGACACAGGCCAGAGTCACCTGAGAAGGGAGTATCTGTTAAGGGACTAGCCCAGATCAGATTGGCTGAGGGCATGTCTGTGGCTGACTATGTCCCTTGTTATGGACGGAGGTGAGTCTGGCCCACTGCAGGCCCCACCATTCCCTGGGCAGGTGGCCCTGAGATGTGTAAGAAAGTTAGTTGAGTGTGAACCTGTGAGGGGGCAGCATGCAGCGTGCCTCCTAGCTTTCTCCTGGAGTTCCTGGCCTAATTCTTCTCATCCATGGGCTGTGAACTGGAAGTGTCATCCAAATAAACCCTTCCCTCCCCTAACCTGCTTCAGGTCGGAGTGTTTCATCTCAGCTTCGAAAATCGAACAGCACTCTCATTCCTTCATTGGCCACGGGATCTCCGATGTCAGTAATTGTGAGCAGGGTGTTCCTGAGACTTGCTTTCCTTTCAGATAAATATTCTGAGATGAGATTTCTTGGGTGACATCATCTTTAGATTTTTGTTGGGAAGCCTAATTGTGTCACCATCAGTCACCTACCAAGGTTTGCAATAGTTTCTCCATACCTGGCCACAGCTCCCTCTTTTTTTCTTTTGTCTTTTTTCATGGAAAAGCACCTTACCACGTACTGATCTGGGGTCCCCTTTGCAGCATCCTCTTACACAGCCGCTGGCCACCCATGTCTCTTCTTACAGGGACATCTCTTCAAGCCCTCAACTCCTTCGTGAACTAAGGTTCTTGCCATCTGAGCTGTAGGGCTCCCTCCCGTCTTGTGTCAGTGCACCTGCCATGTGGGCATTCTCTCCCCTTCTGTGACTGCTTCTCAGCTGGTCTCCCTTCTGTTCAGAAGCTTCCTGGAGGCCTGCCATCCTTCCCCTGCTTCCCATGTGTTACTGGGGCTTTTGGTTCAAAGCCATCAACTCGTTGCCGAGACCAAACCTATAAAGCCTTCCCTCTGGGCTTGCAGCTTGAATCCCCACGCAAGCTTGTCCTGGCCTAGCACGTTGTAGGCTGGAGCCCGGGAAGACCTTGGTGGCCACGGCTGTGTTTAAGCGTGCCCCCTGGTGGTCAAACAGTACTGTCGTTTCTCCATTCTCACTGCCAGAATTTACCCATTTAAATGTTTTACGGACCTTCCATTGGGTTTAAGGATAATACTCAAGACAGAAACCCACTTTTAGTTTTTATAGTCAGCCAGTCACTATATTAATATTCATTAATAATTCTTCTTTCCCCACAAGTTTGAAATGTCATTTTAACCATGGGCTGAATAGCAGTGAAATTTGTTTTTATTTATAAATTCTTTATTCTGTTCCATTAATATCTGTCTTATCTGGTTTAATGAATTTAAAGGGGACACTCTCAGAACCACAAAGCATTTTAAGTCAGGGTCTTTACAAGTGTAATTAAGATAAAGATGGGAAGATGATCTCTGTCTCCAGTTCTCACATGAAAAATCTGATGTGCCTAGTGTGTGCTTGTAGTCCCTGTGCTGGGGGGTGGGGGTGGGGGGCAGAGGCAGGAGGATCCCTGAAGTATGCTGGCCAGCCAGTGCAGCCAATTAGCAAGCCCTGGGTTTATTGAGAGACCTAGTCTCACAAATAGAAAGTAATAGAGAAAGACATTTGTCTACATACAAGACACACATCTGCATATATACACAACCATTCACACACACACACACACATACACACACACACACACACACACACACACACACACACACACACACACAACACACGTCCCTACAGGACACAGAGATGGAGAATACAGGGAAATACGAGGAAGCCACAGGAAGATGAGGCAGTATTTGGAGTCTGGTGCCACAAGCCAAGGATTGCTGGCAGCCAGTAGAAGCTGGCAGGTCTCTCCCCTGTGGGGCTCAGTGGTACATGGCCCCTCCCTACACCCTGGCTTTGGTATCTGTTCTCTGGGCCTGTGGGTAATGGGATAAAATTCTGTTGTTTTAAAGCCATCAAGTTTGTCGTGATTAGTCAGGTAAACTTGGGAACGAATGACCCAGTGCTCGCTGCTCACAGGACCAGGCACCCACCATTACTCAGTGCAAATCTTGTGGTGTTTCCAGAGCAAATCTATGCAGATGCTGAGTCAAGAGTAGGTGACTTTGGAAGGGAAATTTGAAAATTATACTGTTTGCACACCAGAGAACACGAGATGTGCCTGCTGCAAAGACCATCCAGAAAATGGGTCAGACCTCGGCCAGAACGCACACAGCTCAGCTTTGTGCTGACTTAAAATATTAACGGCAGTGAAATCACAGATAGGTGCGTCTGAGCGGCTGGCGCTCTAGAGCTGGTGTCCCCTCACCAAGAGCCAGGATTGACTCTGGAAGGTGCTTCATCTTCCTCAGCACGTCCCCAACTGAAACTCTCTCTGTGGGCAGTGCCCCTTCCCTGAGTATCTTGGGAGTTCCCTCTACAAGCTCACTTCCTGCCTTCTAGAGTCTACACTTCACAGTGTAAAAGCAGGTTGCTCATTGCCTCTTGTAGTTCACATAATACCCCACCTTATTTCCTCCAGTTTTTATGCCTTCATCAGGAATCTGTTTATTGACATGGTGACCACATTTAAAAACAATTAGCTCCCATCTAAAGAGGAGGGGTCATTCTGTAGCCTAATACGAGCGACCACAGCCTGGGAGCGTGGATTCAGGTCACTCTGACATGTTCAACATGGTCACAGTTTTGTGAAGTTTTTATAGTAACGGAACAAAGGAAGTCATAAATCAAAACATTTTAAAAATAGATTGGTGGGAACACTGGGAACCAGACCACAGCACGGCAGAGGCACCTCTGCTACAGTCTCAGATGCTGTCGGGTGACGCCTAGCTTCCCAAGTTGGTGGGAGATGGGGGTCTGTCTGCACATTCCAAAGAGATGGGAAATGAGTAGATAGGGCCAACCCTCTCCCCAGTCAGGGGAGTTCTAATTACTCAGTCAGCCTTTGCAATGTGTTTAGCTTAGGCAGGGTTTCTTTCTGGAAGTTTCATTTCTATCATCTACCTATCACCTCTCTCTCTCTCTCTCTCTCTCTCTCTCTCTCTCTATATATATATATATATATATATATATATATATATATATATATATAATCTATCTCTGTCTGTCTATCTATCATCTATTATCTATTTATCTATCACCTCTCTATATATGTACATATATATAATATATACACATACATACATACATACATACATACATATATATGTATATATGTGTGTGATCTATTCTCTATCTACCCATCTCATCTATCAGCTATCTATCATCTCTGTCTACCTATCTATCATCTATTGTCTATCTACAATTTGTCTATCAATCATCTATCGGTGCCCGTGTGACTGGGTGCAGATGTACCGCAGTGTGCACTCGGGTTTAGAGAACAACTTCTGAGGCCTGGGTCTCTCCTTCCACCACATGGGACCAAATGCAGGCTGTCAGACCCGGCAGCAGGTGTGCGTTAACCCGATGAGCCACCTTGTCAACACGTTTTCCTAACTCTTGATCGTACTAGCCATGTCTAAAAAGTAGTCTAGTTCTTTTTCCATTTTATTTTATGTGTGTGAGTGTTTGCCTGCATGTACGTCTGCGTACCACACATGTGCCTGGCAGAGGCCAGAGCAAGGAGTCAGATCTCTAGACCTGGTTTATCAGTCGGTTGTTAGCTATCATGTGAGTGCTGGGAACAGAACCCGTATCTTCTGCAAGAGCAGCCGGGTCTCTTAACTGCTGAACCATCTCTCCAGTTCCCTTATACAGTTTTCTTTAAAGATGGTCTGATGTGATTTGAAAGATTTGCCCCCCTCCAAAGTTCAGGCTGGTGCTTAAGTCTCAAGGCCACAGTAGTAAAAGCAGAGCTTTCAGGAGGTGGTTGGGCCATGAGGGCTCCAGCCTCACAGGAGACAAGTGTCTCATACAGGGCTGGAGGGGAGAATGAATCTCCGTCCATACCTTCTGCTGTGTAGGCCCGCCCACAACATCTGTCCCTTCTCAGGGAGCAGCACGTGGTGGACTAAGTGGCCATGCCCTTCCTAAATGTGGAACCTGCCAGAAACTTGACCTTGGACGGGGTCATCCTGTAGTACCATGAGAAGTCAGTGCTCACTTGTGCTACCCAGGTTTATTGTCAACCCAATGCAACCTAAAGTCACCTGGGAACTGCAGCTGAAGAAATGCTTCTGTCAGATGGGCTGTGCCTGTGAGAGATTGTCTTGATTGACAGTTGTTGTGGGAGATCCCACCCCACTGTGGGCAGCACCAACCCTAGGCAGGTAGATCTAGGCTATATATGACAGCAGGCAGAGCATGAGCTAGAGAGAAAGCTGGCAAGCAGTGTTCCCCCATGATCTCGGCTTCAAGTTCCTGCCCTGACTTCCCTCGGCGATGGGCTGTGACCTGGAAGTGTCTGCCAAATGAACTCTTCCTTCTCTTCAGAGGCTCTTTGCTAAGGGAGTCTGTTACAGCAACAGAGAAGCAAGCTCAGACACTGCTTTTTATAACCTGCCCTCTCTCAGTCACCTGTGTCTCTTTTGATGCCCATGATTTTGCCCTCCTTTGTGCACGTCCGTATCTAGTTTCCCACGAATGTTGATTTTTCTCCATAGGATTTCAGTGTGGGAGTTTCATTTCATGGGTGGCTTCTAAGACTCCGGATGATAAAATGCTGGGAATTTGGACAGAGCCGCTGTTGTCAGCCTCCTCCACCTCTGTGTTGTTGTGGTGCTTGTTAAAGGCACAAGCTTTCACTTTGCTCTTGCCAAGTTGATGCATCCAGAACGATCTGCATTTTGTCTGCTTTGCTTCTTGTGTGGAGTCTGACGCAAAGCGGGTTGTAAAGGCGACGCCCTACATCTTGGCAATGGCTTCCCACGTTTAGCTCCTTGAACTGTCTGGCATTAGGTTATTTGCACGTCTCACTGCTGCAAAGGAAACCTCACTTTCTCCCACGGTGTGGCAAATTCTCATCTCTGTGGTTCATGTCACACACTAAGGCCACCCCTAACCCTAACCCTGAAGCTCACATCTGATTCCTTCTGGCCTGCTTGCCCAACTCTGTGCCAACCTGTGTGATTTACATCAGATCCATTTGCTCCGGTTATGCCTGCCTGGTTCTTAGCTTGGCATTTTCATTTCCTAAGCCTATTTGTTGATGCTTCCTATAGAGTTTTGAAACCATAATGCTAAACGATGAGATGGCTCTGAACACATGGATTAATTTAGGATTGATTGGTAAATTGACTCTGATAAGTTAGCTAATTGGTATGCCTTTTGTATTTCCATGTGTTGTGTTAATTTAAACCAGGAGCATCATATAAATCTCTCTGTATTCAGATTATTACTATTAATAATTTTTAAATGTCTATTATGGCATCATATATTCATTACTAGGCTAATTTTTAAAAAGCACACATTTTTGTTGTAATTGAGCTTAACTGGGGATGTGTTTTTCTGAAAGGCTGTCTGTCAGAGTCCCTCATAGATGCCCACTGATAGGTGTCCCTCTCAGTTGGGTTGGTTCGCTTTTTGCTGCCGGTTTCCAGTGCCTTGCTTGAAGATAGAGCTCCCCAAAATCCTTAAAAAGACCCAACCAGTTAAAAATAAATTAACATCACCCTGGGCTATGACTTAAGGCACGAGTACCACAGTTTCTAGCTCCACAGGCCTTGGAGGGAGCTCTGGAGACCTTGCTTCGCTTATTAAGACAACACAGGTCCCCAATGGGATGCTGGCATCCAAGTTCTCTCGCTCATTGCCTTGCTTAGTCCACGGGGGATTTCTGGGACAGAGGAAGAAGAGCTCAGCTGCAGGGTCTGTAGACCTGAAACCAACAGGCTGTCATCCTCCGGAAGGTACATGCATGATGTGCATGTACAAATGCATGTGCAGTAATGTGTGTGTGTTTATGTGTGTGTATATGTATGGGCCCACATGCATGTAGGCCTTTATGGACTCCATCACTCTTCTCATGGGCTCAGGTGCCCCTCTGCTCCCTGTTTCCTTAGATGTTGAAGTCCTGACTCTCAATACCACAGAACTGGACTGTATTTAGAAGGAAAGTCTTCAAAGGGGCTGTTTGTGTCATCTCTGGCCTGTGTCACCTTATCACAATTGGACTCAGCACACCAACATTAGGGGGACTCATAGCTTAGCCATTTCTGTGCCGTGGTGCTTTGTAACCTTCCTTTGGGGTCTAGGTACATCTCCTTCCTGGACAAGAGGGGACTATTAAAATGAGACGACTTGTTCTCTTGGGTCTGGACCACCATGTCAGACTGAGCTTGGAACTAACACAGAAATCTCAGGGGAAGGACTCGGGGCAGAGCTGAGGGACGTTGGTACCCAGCTGATGGGGCCAGTATCTGGGGTGCTGTGGCTAGCACAGGGAAGTTCAGAGTTTTATGGTGTGAGGATTTGGGTATGGGTGGTGGGAACGTGCCAAGAGCTTCTCGTGGCTTCAGAGGCTCATCTGGAGTGGCTGAACTACAATTTCACGTGTGTGTTTGAGGTTCACGTATGTCCATAGATGTGACTATCTGTGTGTGAAGGCCAAGGGACACCCTTGGCTGTCATTCTTAATCATCCTCCACATCATTTTTTGAGACATGATCTCACTGGAAAGTGCAGCTTGCCAGCAATGTGAGAGTGGCTGCCAGTGAGACTCAGGCATCTCTGCGTCTCTCTACCCTCCAGCACTGCAGCTACAAGCATGTTCCTGGCTTCCTAAAAAGCCAGGGTTCTGGGCCTCAGACTCAGGTAGTCACGCTTTCACGAGAAGAGCTATACCACCTGTGCCTGCCCTACCCGTATACTCCAGTTCTGAGACCGCTGGCATCACAGCAAGGCCTGACCACAGGACAGTTAGGCATTCTCATTCCACTTGGTGTTCCCCGTCCGGTGTTGAGCAGCAATTGCCTCCACTCGTGCTAGAGATGGTGCTGGAAGAGAAACAGCCTTGCTTTCCCACCACAGCCTTACACAGCAGGGCCACCTAGCCCTCTTCATCCCGGAAGCAGGACAGCGTGAGAGCATGCAGCCAGCGGGGCACGGCCTGTAGGTTTGGATTAAGCGTATGCGTGGCCGGCAGCTCATTCCAGACAGGCACAGGGGCTCAGAGCTGGGGCACTGCCTGCTTGGCACAGGGGCCCGAGGTGCAGTGTGGGCCCCCAGGACTTGGCATATGGAATCTGTCCACAGGGAGAGGGGATGTGGGTGGTTAGTGATACCACAAAGCCCCAACTGTAAGTCTAGCAAACAGGCAATTATTTTAGCGGAAAATGAGAGACCAGCTTCGAGTCTTCTTGTTTGGGACTTGTTTCTAAACAGCTGAATAATTACCATCATCCATTTAGGACTTCCAGATGGCTCCTACGGTTTTCTGCTTTCTTCAAACTTTCTCAGCCTCTTCACACTTGTCTCAGAGAGTGCCGGAACATTCCTAATTGGATCATTGCACTTACAACAAACATTTCCTGATGGACTCTCTGCTACCCTCGGTGACAAGCGCATGGAGTGTCCCAGGCCAAATGGAAGGAGAGATGCGGTCCTGTGCAACTGGCGACTCTGTGAAATCTTTTTTCCTTTATCTTCAGTGCTACATCAGTGTTGACAAACCAAATATCAGTATGGAAAACCACTATCTGACTCTGGGTTAAGTGGCTAACTTGGCAATATTCAGCAAAAATGGTATTTCACCTTGACTTAAATATAAAACACTTGGCTTTATGCTTTAAAGCCACTCACATTGGGTGAGTGTAACTTTTTATTCTTTAGCAGGGACATTGGTGGATTCTCTCATTGTTTGTTTATTACTCAGGAGGTTAAGTGAAAATACGTCTTGCTGTTGTAGTGGCTGCCATGGTAATGATGACATCGGTTATAAATGCTTTCTGCTACTGCTGTGGGCCCAGCGTAGACACAAGCACGTGGGCTATGGCCTGGTCCATCTTCCCATGGTCCCTGCTTCTCACTGTGTCTACAGCCCCACTGCCCACTTACACTTCCTGCCAGCCTTGTTTCCTTGTTTCCATGCTATCCGCACAATGTCAGAGACTTCAAAGCTTTCTAAAAGAAAGATGTTTGTAAATAGTTACATATTCAGATAGTTGAAGAGATTTAAAAGACTACTAAAAAGCATGATAGTGGCTTTACAGTCCTGCCACACACCTTCTCCGAGGTGGCATGTGACATCTCCCACCTGCTGGGCAAGGCTTATGGCAGAACAGGCTCCATTCCTCAGCCTGGAACAGTACGCAGTCGGGGGACCCTGTGCACCTCAAAGAAGGTTCCTTAAGGGATCTGGGAAACCACCCACAGTTCCTCAGCGGGAGCACAGAAGATGCATTTCGGGCCTTGGCTTGGGGGAATGCACTTCTTAGTACTCATCCAGTGGCTTTAAGCAAAGGGTGTGGAAACTTCAGGATGTGAAACATTGATGGAGGAAGTGGGGGGTGGGGGCTGGAGGCTTCCTTTCAGGTCCTGCTTCTTGTTCTCTCTCTGCTTCCTGACCCACCATGATGTGAGTAAGAAGCTTCCTGATGCTGAGACCAAAATGGGAAAAATATACCTTGCATGCTGAGAGTTCTGTTTGCAGTTAAGAATAAGTTCCTAGACGGGCACTGCAGTCCATACCTGTCTGTAACCCCAGCACTCAGGGAGGCAGAGGCAAGTGGATCCCTGTGAGTTCTAGGCCAGCCTGGTCTACAAAGAGAGTCCAGGACAGCCAAGGCTACACAGAGAAACCCTGTCTCAAAACACAAAAACAAAACAAAAAGAGTAAGGTCCTGTTTTTGTCTGACCTACCTGTACTGGCTGTACTCGATCACATGTGGGCAGGAGGTGCATGGGCAGGAAATAATTCAGGATGTCGGCTTGCACCTGCGTGGATAGAGGTGGGAGGTATGCAGGCAGGAAATACATCAGCATATATGCTTGACCCTAATTGGACTTGACAGGAAATACGGTGGCCTTGTGGAGTTGCCCTTTAGAGCCTGCGAATGGCTGGGTGACTCATAACCACATTTCTGGCCATATTTAATTAAATCATGCTTCAAATTTGGCTTTAAATTGTGGTAGTGGTCTTTTTCTCAACCAATAGGATTAACAATACCACAGCCAGAGCTGTTCCCGCCACCAAGCCTTCCCAGCCATGGTGGACTCAGCCTCAGACTGTGAGCCTATCGTAACCAGCTGCCCTTAAATGCTCTTCCTTCCTCCTTGGGAAATTCTGTGCCGACAACTCACGCTCAGTGCACAGACATATGTGTGGCCTGAATGGCATTGGGGCAGCGGCCACAGGAGGAATTCACAAAGCCATCAAATGCTTGTGGTGGAGTCTGGAGTCTGGACAGGTACCAATGCTGACGTGGGTGACTCTGCCATCTCTGAGGAACCCTGGGGGCCTGGGAACCAGGCTGCACCTGCTGTGCGTCAGGGATGCTCTGGCTGAGTCTGTTCCATGTAAGCCCCACAGCCCCCACTAGTGCATGCCTTTCTCTTGATGGTGATGGAGCTGACAGGGGGCAGATTCAAGTTCTTACAAGGGACATGACTTTGCCACATAACCTTACCAGAATTCTCATATTCTCAGGCCTCCCAGTTCCCCAATCTCTGTCTCTGTCTGTCTGTCTGTCTGCCTGTCTGTCTGTCTCTCTCTCATTCTCTCTCCGGCTTATTCAAGACGGTTTCTCTACGTAACTCTGGTTGTCCTAGAACTCACGCTGTAGACCAGGCTGGCCTCGAACTCACAGAGCTCCGCCTTCCTCTGCCTCCTGAGTGCTGGGATTAAAGGCGTGCACCACCACTGCCTAGCTTCCCCTCATGCTTCTTTGCTTGGATTTTTTAAACAGTAACCCTTCTGTTTTTTTTTTTTCCTTAAAAGAACAAATTATGCCACATATAGAGAAATGGGCTTAAATTTAGAATCTATAACACAGGCTTCAGTGACGACACGAAGAGAGACAGTTTGGTAGTTTATTCTCCATTTACTATGTAGTGCATATTTTTTAAAAAGGTTTATGAAGAGCAAGAATGTGAAATACCCCACAGCAGACTTCCCTGGTGGCGGTGGGATGCACACGGTGGGATGTACACGGTGGGGGATGCACATGGTGGGATGCACACGGTGGGATGTACACGGTGGGGGATGCACATGGTGGGATGTACATGGTGGGATGTACATGGTGGGATGCACATGGTGCGATGCACACGGTGGGATGCAGATGGTGGGATGCACATGGTAGATGCACATGGTGGGATGTACATGGTGGGATGCACACGGTGCGATGCACATGGTAGATGCGCATGGTGGGATGCACACGGTG
>OU015745.1:144028115-144041975 GCA_907169655.1 Acomys percivali | reverse complement strand
GTGTGTGTGTGTGTGTGTGTGTGTGTGTGTGTGTGTGTGTGTGAGCCTTTCATTCCATGGTGCACATGTGAAAGTCAGGTGACAACTTGTAGGAGTCGATTCTGTCCTTCCATCAGTGGGTTCAGGGGGATCAACCTTAGTTCATTGGGATTAGCAGCAAGCGCCATTATCTCACTGGGCCCCATTTCGTATTTCCTTTATAAACTCTTCCACTGACAAACACTCGGGCAGCTGGCACACTTGGCCCATCCTGAAGCTGCTTTGATGCCCATAGGGATGTGCTGCAGACATTGCTGTGAAGTACACGTTGTGTGTTAACTCAGCAGTGGGGTTGCTGAGTCGTGCCTTAGGATGTTTTTAGTGTTTGAGGAAACTATTCTGCTTTACACCACGGCCACAGCACTGAAACACCTATGAAGTGTAAAGTTTCTCGCTCCCCCCCCCCCCACTGTCCATACTTACCTCTCATCTCCTCGGCAACAGCATCCTGTGGGATGGTATCTGAATGAGAAACGGTCCCACAGGCTCAGGGGTTTGAACGCTTTGAACACTTTGTCCCCTGTTGGTCTGGCCAGGTTATGGAACTTTCAGGAGGTTCAAGCTGACTGGAGGAAGTGTGTCACCAGGAGTGGCCTTTAGGGGTTTGTAGCCTTGCTCCACTTCCTGTTCTCTCTCACTCTGCTTCCTGTATGGAATAAAAATGTCATCAGCCAGCTTCCTGCTCCTGCTTCTAAGCTTTCCTCACCACGAGGGAATCTATCCTTCAGGAGCTGTAATCAGAACAACCCTTTCCTTCTGAAGTTGCTTTTTTGGTGGTATTTCATCACAGCCACAGAAGTTACGTGAGTACAGTCTCTCCCTGTGGCTTCGGTTTGTACACCCCGATGGTGACAGCGATCTGAGCCGAGTGTTTTCCTTTATCTGTTAGTCAGCAGATTGTGTCAGCCCTTTGCTGGTCTCTTGCTGAGGCTACCTTGTGTTGTTAGTGAGCTGCTAGGACGTTTTTAATTTCAGATACTAGTGCCTTATCAAATGCGAGGTTTGTAAATATTTTCTCCCATTCCATGGGTCACCTTTCATTTTTCGGTTGTCACCTTCCCTTGTGGAAAACTGTGAGTTGGGTGATGTCTCTGTTTTTTTTTGTTTTGTTTTGTTTTGTTTTGTTTTAAAGAAAAGTTTCATGGCTGGGGAGATGGCTCAGCCAAAAAGTACTTGTTGTGCAAGCGTGAGGACCTTAGTTCAGGTCCCGGGTACCCATGTAAACGCCACACGGTAGCACAGCCCTATAACTGCAGCAAGGGGCAAGTGGAGATACCGGGCTCCCCAGAGCACAGTGCAGGAAGTCTGATCTAACTGGTGAGTTCCTAGTTCAGAGGGAGCTTGTCTCTAAGAAAGACTTGTAAGGCAGTTCTGGTGACAATAAATATTTACCTTTCGTTTTTGTGGTAAAATACGTTTTTCATTTCTGGAGGATAGTTTGCTGACATAACATTCCTTTTGAACAGGATTATTATTTTCTTGCAGAGTCTTGCGAGAATCACCCCAATGTCTTCTGAGAAATTTACTGATAACCTCATGGTGACTAGTAAGTGTTTGCGTCATGTTGCTTTCAAAAATCTCTTTTCCTTTGATTCCCACCAGACTCCAGTTTGCTTACAACACGCCTTGGGGCATAATCATTGAGTTTATCTTGCCTAGGAGTTTCTTCCCTTCATGGATGTGGTTGTCCAGATCTCAAAGGACATGGACAGTTTTCCTGTCTTGTGCTTCTGGGGATCTGTTCTTGTGAGTAGTTTTTAGTGATTTGTATTTTCACAGTTTCTACCTGTAGCTTCCTAGCTAGCTGATTTCCAGTCATTCATTTGTCTTGGGTGGATTATTTCTTATCCATGACCAAGTTGGCAGTTGACTGAACTTTTTGGGCTCCTTCATTGTGTTCTTCACCCCTGAGATTTCTGTTGACTCTGGCTTGTGATTTCTTTTTATTATGCTTCTTACTTTGTTTATATATTATTTTCCTGGTTTTTCATTTCAGTGTCTTCTTGAGGGATATTTCCATCTCATTGAGTTTATTGAAGTCTTTTCCAGGCGGTTCTCAGGTTTTATTTTCTTAGGGTTAGCTTCTAGATCACCAGCCTTTATTGGTGATTAGGTATCATGTTGGACTGTTCTTAATTCATGTAGCCTTGCTTGAGTGTTTCCCAAGAGGTAATAACCACTCAACTCAAACTTCATTGATTATATTTGTATTTTGTGTAATTAGAAAGAAGTAAAACCTTCCTGACCTGAGACATGCAGTAAATAACTATTTTCTATGCTCAGCTTGCTGTATCATACCATAGCAATCAGATACTATGCAGTTACATAGTCAATCTACTAACCAACTGTGTGGAGGCAAAAGTACCAAGGATCTGCCTGTCTCCGACTTCCCACTACTAAGATTAAAAGTGTTTGCAACCACACTTGGATTTTAAAATGTGGGTTCTGGCATTGAACTCAGGCCCTCATGCTGGCCTGGTACTTTACTGATGAGGCTGTCTCTCCATCCTCTGTTTTCAATTCCTTAAAAGCAATTTATTTGGGAAAATATGAAATTTTGTATTTTAATGAGGTAACACAGCAATTGTCAGCATGCTTTGGGTCAGAGGTAAGGAATGTTGTCCTATTTTAAAGCCAGGGAGACCTTGTTATATTTTCTTCCATAATTTTAAAGGTTTAAAAACCTTAACTTTCCATCTCAAATTAAAGTGCGTGTGATGTAAATTCAAGGCTAATTCATATATATATATATATATATATATATATATATATATCCCCTTCCATATAATAAAACTTCACTCTTTCTCCATCTTGTTGATGTGCTGATCCTGTGTTATAAGCAGGAGACTACCAACATGTGCGTAGGTTTCTGGACTCCCCAGTCTCTGCTATTGGCTTATAGGTCTCTTAGAGCTGATTCAAGATTAATGGAACTTCTGTAGGGATGCAGTGAGATGTGGTCAGTCCTTTTGCTGTTTTTATCCAGATTGGCCTTGCTGTGCTAGGTATTTACATTTTTAAAGATACTTACATCTTAGGATGTAGAGTCTGTTATTTTTTTTTTTATTTTTTTTAGTTTTTCGAGACAGGGTTTCTCTATGTAGCCTTGACTGTCCTTGACTTGATTTGTAGAGCAGGCTGGCCTCAAACTCACAGTGATCTGCCTGCCTCTGCCTCCCAAGTGCTGAAATTAAAGGCGTGTACCACCACCACCAGGCTAACATGTCAAGTCTTATACACACATATACATATACCATGCACATATACACACACATACACATAAATACACATATACATACACACATGAACACATAAACATACATATGCATGAGCTCACACATACACACACACACACACACACACACACACACACACACACACCTGTTGGTATTTTAATCAATATTAGCCAATTGTATAAATCATCTTGGAGTGAAAAGCCATCCAAACATTGAGCTTTTCCATTTATGATAGCAATTTATTCCTCCACTCCTTCAGGCCCTCTTTTATGTTTTAGTGACGCATCTTAGCTCTCACCATGGCAGTCCTGCACAGATTTTTGTCAGGCTTATTCTCACGTGTTTGATGTCATTTGATACATAGTATTGCCTGTAAAAGTTTAAAAATTTATCTTCAAATGATTTGTTCCTGCAGAAGTCCAGGCTTGAGCCCTGGTTGTCTTGGGGATCAGCTTTGTGCATTTCACAGTTCCCTCCCTCAGTTGCGTCACCTGACAAATAGAGACGTAGTAGCAATGCACGCATCACGGAGATCAGCTGGAATCTGCTAACTTGAGACCTTGGGTGAACTGACCCATCCTGAGGCTCAAATCCAGTTCGAACAAACTTCACCAGCCTTCCTTGTTTCTCGTGAGATTGTCCTGCCAAGCCAGTGTTCTCTGTGTGAGCTGCTCAGTCATCAAATCTTTAATGTGAGAGGCGATCTTCCCTGAGTGTGAAGGAGTCAGTATGGAGTCAGTATGGGTGGCTGAACTATCCAAGTGTTGGTTGGAGGGAGAAGTTTTCTGGGTTGTGTAAGGTTCTTAGCTGGGAAGCCATTGCAGAGACCCGGCCGAGCAGCCTTTGAAGAAGCGCTCTGCCCCCTCCCCCACCACTTAGGCCACACTTCACGCACAAGTGGGTTGAGTAAGTGTTCTGTATGAGTTATTTTTCCACGTTGACGGTTTTGCTTTAAGCACAGTAACCAAGACTCAAGCACCCTGAAGGGTTTCTGGAAAGTGTGCCTTTGGTGGACAGTTGCCCACAGAGCAAAGATAAACAAACCATCAGAGAGCTCTTCCTGGGAATGAGACTCAGGTCACTAGGGTTGGCAGCAGATGCCTTTACCCACTGAAGCCATCTTGCTGGCCCATACTATCATTATTTCATTTGTATGTATTTGTACATATTTACGAGGTACAATGTGCCATTTAAATAATCTGATTGAAACATGGTAATTAATATTACGTTAGAGACTTGAAGTTCTTCTCATCCATTCATGAAACTTATACCAGGCTGTGAGTCACATCAACGCCTCTGTGCTACAGACACTCAGGCTTGTTGCTTCTCTCTAATGCTATCCTGGTAACTTATCTAACTCTATCCTCACCTTCCCTCCCAACACTCTTACTGTCTAATGATCACCACTAAAATTTTTTTATTATAATTTATTCACATTGCAACTCCATTGTAATCCCCTAGCTCTTGCTCTTATCTTCCTGTTCCCACCCTCCCTGCCTTTTCCTCCCTATTCACCTCCCCTAGACCTCTGACAGGGGGGTCCTCCTCCCCCACCATCTGTCAGGTCCCATCTGGGTAGCCTGCATCCCTTTCCTCTGTTCTCACAGGGCCTCTCCACCAAGGGGCAGCACTCAGATAGTTGGCACTAGAGTTCATGTCAGAGGCGGTCCTCTGCTCTCCCTCCCCTCTGCCGCGGACCCCACCCCCCACCCCCCCCCCCCCCGCTCCCCCCCCCCCTCCCCCCCCCCCCCCCCTCCCACATCTGAACAAGTGGCCCAGGGTCTCTGTTTGCAGTGTCCTTGGTTGGTGCCTCAGTTTGTGCAGGCTCCCCCAGGTCCAGATCTGCCAGCCTAGATAGTCCCCTTGTGGAGCTCCTGACAGTCCCACTCACCCTTCCATCCCCCAACTCTTCCATATAACTTGCAGCTCTTCGCCCAGAGTCCAGCTGTAGAGTCCCAGTATCTGTCCTGATCCCCCGTTGGGTGGAGTCTCTCAGAGGACATCTATGCTGGGCTAATATCCACTCTGCACTGACGTAATTTGAGACTATGCCTATGGGGGTCATGCGGTACCCATCTTTTCAGCGTCTAGCTTATTAGCTTCCCTCATTTCTACATAAAGATCATGAACTGTCTGGCTGCACAGTGACTTGATAATCACCAGGTCTTGTGACATCAAGGCCTTTTCTCTCTCTTTCAGGCAGCCCACATGGCCTCTTAGAGCCAAGCACTGTGGGAAGCCACTTCCCAGGTAGAGCAGCCTCCTGTGTGTCTTTCATGGCACAGCACTGCACAACACTGCACAGCACTGCACAGCACAGTGAAAGCCACAGAAGGCTGAACAGAGCTGTGGTGTGTTGTGCTGCTAGCTCTCTGCAGAGAGTTAGGCTGGTGGCTTGCACCCGCCTCATGGAGCCTGTGTGGCTTTGGGGCCCAGCTCCATAAGCACAGGCGCTGTGGCTTCCCAATGCTTCCAAAGAGAAGATGACGCTTTCTTTGCACTTCTAGGTGTCTAGAGCCTGTGACATTCTGAGGGGCCACTGACACCAAGAAGGATGTTCATACACATGAGCAAGTAATCCTTTACAGCCGTTGGACCAGTGTCTCCCAGGGGCTGTGGGAGGCTCCCTTTGCCAGAGACACTCGGAGGGAGGGAGGGAGGCCCTAGGTAAGGGCTTGCCCAGGACTAGATGGCCTCTCTTTGTGAGACAGTCAGTCAGTGACATGGCTTTTAAACAGAGAGTTCGGGGCTTGGGAGGTGGCTCAGTGGGTAGAGGATTTGCTGCGCGAGCCTGAAGACCTCAGTCTGGTCCCCAGAACCATGTACCAGCTACAATGATGCCATGTATCTGTAACCCGGTTGCTCTTTCAGCGAGCTGGGAAACAGAGACAGGAGAGGAACAGCTAGCCTAGCGTACCAGCAGTAATAACTGGAGGCCCTGTCACGTGCAAGGTGGAAGCGAGGACCAACGGCTAAGGCTGTCCTCTGATCCCCACACACCAACCCAGCATGCCCAGCTCCCCCAGATTTATAATAATAATAATAATAATAATAATAATAATAATAATAATAAAAAGAAGCTCACGTGGCCTACTTTTCCTGCTAGATTTTACTCAGCTGCTGTGACCCCTCCCTCAAAAAAAAATCCTCCTGAAGTACAAAACAAAGATAAAAACAAAAAACAAAAAAAAAAAACCCAAAGATGAAATGTTCTGTTCTCTCATATTTAAGCTGAAAAACTGAAAAAAAAAAAAAAAAAAATCCTTCCACTCCAAGGTCTCTGTTGCCAAAGCTGATTTTTTAAGCCAGGAGTCAGTCTCGGTGCTCACTTGGAGCATCCAAGAGGAGTCATTAAATCTTATTACAACTCCAAGTGCAGAAAGTAATTGCACACTTTTGTAAGTAGCTTAGGATTGATTAAAAATGCATAAAGGAAAGCTGAGAGACTCACCACAGGCTGGGGATGCTGCCCCCTTGGGGGACCTCTGCAGCTGTTTATTCTCTCAGAAACCTCTCCGGTCTTCTGGAAGGGCAAGGAGGCGGGGCCTTCCACCCCCTGAGGAGAGCAGGGCAGCCTGGAGATGCTGACCTGGTTCTACAAGCCCAAACATAGTAGAATTCATTTCATCACGGTGAACTCATCAATCACATCTTGTGCGCGCGCGCGTTCCTGGCCTCAGAGGCTGCATTCCCATGCACAGCTCGGTAGAGGCTGCTAGCAATGTGGGCAGAAACTGGGAAGTGGAGACAGACTCTCTGGGTGCTTGGGATGGAAGATTCTCCCAAGCGTGCTGACCGGCAGAGGTTTGCAGTGGGCTTTAGCAAATTTCCAAAGACTTAGTCCCCCCTGCCTCCATGGCTCGGGGATCATCCCTCAGCCTTGCGTTGGTTCAAGGTCACCACAGACAAACCACCAGGATCGGGCACCCAGGATGAGGCAAGCTCCCTCACTCAACAAACAGCTGATGAACAGGCACTATTTTAGTTCATAGAGAAAGAGCCAACCAAGAAGCTTGTGGTGTGAGGGTGGGAGACAGAGTAGCGGCAGCGGAAGGAATGGGTCCGTGAAAATGCATAGGAGGGGTATGAGTTTGGGGTGGGGGGTGGGGTGCTTAATATCAGGTGAAGAGCGTTGGATTTCAGAGGCGGGGCACATAAACATTCCTTCCTTCCCTCCTCCTTTTCGTCCCCCCTTCCTCAACACCAAACGTCTTCCTGCTTGATGCCAGTCACTGTCCTAGGCTCTGTAACGTAATAGGGACCGGCTCCTCTCCCTAAGAGATTTCTGACTTGTACCTAGTTTTCTCCCTTGAAATAAACTCTCAAATGACTTGTGTTTGGCCTATGTTGTCTCCTTTTCCACTTACTTCTTATTGGGAAACAGACTTGCGAGTGAAATACATATCGGAAGCTGAATAGAATTTCCTAAACAAAACACACCCCTGAAAGCACCCGCAGTTGGATAAATGCAGCGATCCATACACCCAAGGCTCACATGTCTGCCTTTCAATTATTATTCCTTCTGCAATATTATCATCTCTTTAAATTTGATTACCTTTATAAGTGAAATCATACTTTTCACATACAAAAAAAGGACTATAAAGAGATACAAGAAAGGTGTTTCTTGATGCGCTTTGTAGAAAGGCTTGTTCATTTTCTCTGATGTATGGTATTTGATTGTGCAGATACAGTCCAAGGAGAAGCTCTCGTTCAGAAGATTATAGATAGATAGTAAGTAGATAAAATAATTAAACATTTCAGGAAAACAAAATCCACAACTCCATGCAAAAAGGAAACCAACTGTTGCTTTATTATCTATTTTTAATTTTTAAAAATGGTACTAACTTGTTTCTCTGTGTCCATGTGGAGGTCAGATGTCAGTGTCAGATGTCTCATTCAGCCTTCCTCTGCTACATGGTTTTGAGACCGGGCTGCCCAGCAAGCCCCTGAGACCCACTGTCTCCAGTCCCACATGGATAGAATCAGAGGTGCACATGGCCATGACTTTACACGTTATACATGGGTTCTGCCAGGTGAAATTGAGGTGTTTATGTTTTCACAGCAAGCCCCCACCAACTAAGCACCTGTCTCCCTCCAACCACCTTATGTTAGATATCATCGCTTGCTTTTTTTATATATCAATCCCAAGATGAATCACAAGTGTGGCTCTAGGGCAAGTTATACACAGCGTTGCCCTTGACAAGCAAAGCAGTACTCATGAGAGACTTGAAGAGAAGGAAGGTGGAAAGAGTTGGGTGGGTGGAAGGGGTGTGCACACACCTACTTCAAGAAGGAAGTGGCAGGCATTGGCAGTAATTGTAAATAGGAAATATTATAACAGTGCCTACGGAGGAGCATAATTCTAGGACATAATTACTTTGGGAGTATGAGGTCCCCCTAGGTTTAGGTATGTGAAGACTTGGTCCTCAGTTGGTGAGGCTGTTTGAGGACTTCAGTCTCTAGGAGGTACAGCCTTGCTGACGTAAGTGACGCTGGAGGTAGGATCTGAGGGTTTATAGCCTGATGTCACCTCTAGGTTGCTCCCTGCTTCCTGAGTGCAGTTGGGATGTGATCAGCCAACTTTATGCTCCAGATACCTGCTGCCGTGGCATCCACCATGATGGACTCTAATTCTCTAGGACAGTGGTTCTGAACCTGTGGGTCACATGTCAGATATCCTGCACACCAGGTGTTGGCACTACAATTCATAACAGTATCAAAATGACAGTTGTGAAGTAGCTGTGAAATAGGTTTATGGTTGAGCTCACCATATTCAACTGCATTAAAGGGAGGGTTGAGAACCACTGTTCTAGAACCATAAGCCAAAGTACATTCTGTCTTCTAAAAGTCACCCTGGCTATGGTATTTTGTCACAGCAAAAGGAAGTAATTAATACAGACAGGAATGATGACCAAAAGGAATTGAAAACGCTCTGGCTAACTTAGCTCTTGCCCTCTGATTCTGGGCCAATCAACAATGACTAATTTTTAAAATTCTAAAAAGTTCTCTATTTTCAGACAGTGCAACAATGTGATAACTAGAGACATTAAATGGAGGTATTATTATTAGTATTATTATTATATTAATTTTTTTGACAGGGTGTCTCTAAATAGCCCTGGCTATCCTGGAACTCTCTATGTAGACCAGGCTGTCCTAGAACTCACATAGATCCTCTTGCCTCTGACTCATGAGTGCTGGGAATAAATGTGTGCATCATCATGCCTTGCCTACATGGATGTTTTTAGTGAGAGATATCATTAAAAAGAGTTAATGGTTTGTTTTTCTGTGGCACTCTTTCGGGTGGGGAATAGCTGGCAAACACTTCCAAGCTTCCTTAAATGTGTATAGAGGAGATTGGACATTTTTGATTTTGGTTAAGTCAGGTTAGTCAGAGAAATACATTGAATATTGTCCCCTCAAATTAGTGGTCTCTTGCTTTTGGCTATGTGTGCAACTCTCCCATTGGAAACCGAGGCAGAAGTTATTCAATAACCATCCACTTAAACAGCAGCAGCAGCAGCAGCAGCAGCAGCCACAGCAACAGTAGCACCAGCAGCAACAACAGTAGTGTCAACAGCAACAGTAGCAACAAGAAAAGCAGCATCAACAACAGCAATAGTAGCAGCAGCAACTGCAGTAGCAACAACAGGAGCAGCAGCAAAAACAAGAGCAGCAGCAAGAGCAGCAATAGCATTAGCAACAACATGAACAGCAGCAGCAACAGCAGCAGCAACAGCAACAGCAACAGTAGCAGCAACAGTAATAGCTGCAATAACAGCAACAGCAGCAGAAGCCAAAGTGATAACTGGTTAGTGTATCTATCTCTTCAGAGGCAACCAGGCTTCAAAAGTAGCTTAAGTTCTCTCCGTGTAAATGAACATTTAAGAGAACTTTGTGAAAGATTAGTAACATTTTTAAAGTTACATGCATAGTCTCTTAGGCTTTTCTTGTAGGGTAGTATCATGAGTGAGCAAATGGGCAGTACTCTTGGTTAAGGGGTCCAAAGAGCAAGGGGTTCTTAGTGGGTTACACCAAGTGACAAGCTGGCAAGCTGAACTGCTCAGAGCCAAAATGATCACTGACATCCTATCTGTAGTCAGTTGAAAAACATTCCCCTATTGTGTGCTTTTTTGCTGGTAGCTTCTCACATCTGTCCATACTTTCTGTTCAGCCTTTTTGCTTAAGACTGTGTTTGCATAAAGCATGCTTTCCATGCAATCTTAGATGGCAGCAGCCCCCTGTCTGGCAACATAGTGTAGGCCCACATGTGGCAGTTAGATGTGGGCTAACAAGGCAGTCCCCTGCCTCTGGCTTCTGCACCCTAGCATCACTGAGACAATCCACAATGTGTGCTGGCTCACAAGTGCACCAGCATTACCTCAGTGGAATGACGGAACTCTGTGGATTTTCCTGTTATTTGTGTGTATGTGTGTGTATGTGTCCACATTTTTCTTGTCTGTGTTATTAACCATCATTTCTTGATGCTTGAGATTGGCTTTTGCAAGACTACACAACTGTGCTTGCATTAGCATAAAACGTGATGTTCATACTTTCTGTGGTATACGTGGATACAAATGAACATCTCTATTTCATCTTTTCAGACTTTATTGTCCATCTAGCTTCCTGGAAGGAAATAAAAACGTAGGACACAGGCACGATGAGGGTCCAAAGACCCCAGGAAGGAAAATAAATGACACTTGGTCCAACTTTCTGGTGAAAAGGGAGGTTCTCTTCACTGCTATAGTCATGTCTCTCCTCGGACCTTCAGAAGTGGAGTTTGACAAGTCTCGTGACTATGCCATAAATTAAAAAAAAAAAAACCCTCATAACTGGGAAGGGCCTGGCAACCTGAGAAGGGACCACTCCCTCCAAGTTCTCTGCTGGCATCGGTGATGGGCGTGTGCAGTGTGTAGATGGGGAAGAGGTGAACATGTATGGGAGGGTGTGAATATGAGGGCTGCAGCTCACACACACACACCTTCAAAATGTATTCAGATACATATATTTTTCTGTCGATTTTCAAACTATGTGTGTTCAAATCTCACACATGGAAGGTTTCAGTGTGTGTCCTGGAGTGGTCAGCTTTTTTTGGCTTCTCTGGGCCACACTGGATAAAAAGAACTCTCTGGAGAAACACATTAAATCCAGGAGTATTCAGTCTGTGGTCTTCAGGTTTCAGGAGCATGTACACACACACACACACACATACACACACACACACGTTTATTTTATGTGACACTGGGACATAGCATTGTCATCTACAAAGTTTACCTTTGACAACTACAATTGAGCTACAAAATAATCAGCAAAAATACTCAGACTGTTTTAAGCACATTTAAGGCATAGTGTTAAGCAGCATTCATCTTGATCCTGGGGCACAAGTGGCCTGTCCAGCATAATGGTCCCATGCTGCTGGGCTCTGGCCATCACCTTAACAACTCACAGAGATCAACAAGCTTGCGACACTTACCTAAAGGGGTACCTACATACCTCACTGTGAGCAACATCTACTTTGAAAAAAAAATGTCTCTGTCTGCTCCCAGGACAAGTGTCCATGTTCGACACACCTGTGGAAGATTCTATGAGGGCAGTTGACTCGCGGAGAGTTTGAATGTTGCAGATTCAGAGTCATCTTAATTTGGGCTATCTTGAGCCCTCTTCACAATCATGTTTTGACCATCTGTGTTTGATTTAACGATGTTTGGATTATTTGTTTGAGGGGATACAGCCCACCTTGGTGTGCGTGTGCGTGTGCGTGTGCGTGTGCGTGTGTGTGTGTGTGTGTGTGTGTGTGTGTGTGTGTGTGTGTGTGTGTCCGTCCAAGAGTTATCTGATCACATTGTATTAAGTCAGGAGGGAGAATGCAGACAGGAAGTAGCATAGCATCAGGTTATAAAACTTAAAGTCCGCCCTCAGTGACTCTACAGGGAGTCTCTACCCCCTCCCAAAGCAGTGTCACCAGCTGAGGGCCAAGTGTTTAAACTCATAAACCCATGCGGGGGGCAGTTCAGGTTCAAAGCACAATATTACCTCTTCTCCTTTACCTGTGTGCAGAGTGGGTTTGGGAAGAGCACCCGGCGCCCTCACCATTTCCTGGCAGCAGCCTGCTTTCTCTGAGTGGCTGGGTTTTCTGTAGGAAGCCTGAGCCCTGTGTACTCAGCCCAGAGTGGAGGCTCTGTAGGTTCCTCTCAGAAGAATCAATTAATGCATGCCCAGGGTCAGAGGTGACGATGCTGCTGCCGCCGCCACCGAGGGAATGGAGATTTTCCACATGATACCCTTATACATTTGTTGTTCTCTTATTTCTGGAATTTAGGGAAGTAAAGAGAAGCCAGGGATAGTTTCAGTCACAGCATTTGCTACAGTGCAAAAGCTTGCTATTGTAACCTGATTTAAAAAAAAAAAAAAAAAGAAAAAGAAAAAGAAAACTGCACGTCTTTAAACATGAAAGCATACATTTCCCCATCTTTTATACAAGCAATGCATCTGCTTAACTGAGTAAAATCAGATGTGAGAGATGAATGAAATAAAGTAATAGCTCTTAGCCTTCCCGTTTGTGTGCTCTTGTGCACCCCCGTCCCCCACCCACCCCACCCCGCCCACACAGGTCAGGTCATATTTAACAAGCTGCCTTTTTTATCCTTTTTCTACTTGAATCCTCTCCAATGCCTCCAACACCCACAGCCATTGATGGATATTCTACAATTTTAATCCACTCAGTTTTCTATTATTTATTCAGTTTTTCTCACCTGAGACACAAATGAGATAATATTGCCGCTGTTAGATGAGTGAGTGACCTAGGCCAACATTCTGCTTTGGTTTTTTAAGTACCTAGATGACAAAAAGAGGGTTAGATCGCTTGTGTACATGTTCCAGAGAGAGAGGTGGGGGAAACCCTGCCTTCTTCAGAAGGGAATTTCGAGAGGTAGGGGGAAACCCCACCTTCTTCAGAAGGGAATTTCTTTGCTTTTAACCAGATCTAACAACCATCTTCCTGGTTGTCTTTTGTTTTCTGGATCTGAGGGTGGGGCCCAAGGTGATCTGTGCTTCAGACCAAATACAGCCCAGGAGCCCCAGCAATCTGGGGGAAAGCGCCCTTGAATGACCTCTGCCCTGCAGCCCTACAGCCTTCATCCTCCTGTAAAAAAAAAAAAAAAAAAAAAAGCTGAAGCATTCAGCACTGGCTTGCTGTCCAGCCTTTATAGCCGATGGGCAACAGTTGCTTGGTTTAGCTCACTAAAACCATGATGTCGGCTGGAGGAGGCCACGCGTTTCCATAGCAACTGAGATGATGCATAAGCCCTTAGCACCACTGTTCGGAGGGTCCAGGTGGGGAAGAGAGTAGGTGTGGTTAGAAGGCCCTGGGCTGCCAGCTGTCAAGTTGGGAAACTTGTCTTCCCCACGCTCGCTCCTGTCACTCCTCTGGCATCCTTCTTCCCTCCCCAGCCCATCTGCAGGCCAGGTCCCCCCCCCCACCCTCCCACCCGCTTCCCCCTGCCCCCCTCTTAAGAATCTGTGCTCTGTCCTGACCCCTAGGTAGCTTCCTGTGGAGCTAGGCCTTCCTCTCTGCTTAGTCATCTTGGGC
>OU015745.1:143994113-144021572 GCA_907169655.1 Acomys percivali | reverse complement strand
AGCTCGTCCCCATCTCCTGTCTTTCATCACTTCCCAATAATGACATCTCACAACAAATCCATCAAGTGCCTAATACATGCGTGAGCTCAGGGGCCTCAAGATTTAGTCTCTGTAAACAACATCATAGACACAATGGGGTTCTGATCTCTAAGCTCTCTCTCTCTCTCTCTCTCTCTCTCTCTCTCTCTCTCTCTCTGTGTGTGTGTGTGTGTGTGTATGTGTGTGTGTATATATAGGTGTGAGTATGCATGTGGAAGCCAATTGTTGGCATCAAGTGTCTTCCTCAATCACCATGTATTTGAGTCACGGTCTTTCACTGAACCTGAAGCTTACTAAGTCAGCTGGAACAGCAGCCAGCCAACCCAGGGATCCTCCTGCCTCCACCCACCCAGACCAGGGATCCTCCTGTCTCCAGCCAGCCCAGGGATCCTCCTTCCTCCACCTAGCCAGCCCAGGGATCCTCCTTCCTCCACCTAGCCAGCCCAGGGATCCTCCTTCCTCCACCCAGCCAGCCCAGGGATACCCCTGCCTCCAGCCAGCCCAGGGATACCCCTGCCTCCAGCCAGCCCAGGGATCCTCCTGCCTCCACCCAGCCAGCACAGGGAAGTAGTCTACCCAGGGTTGAGGCTGGGAAACTGTCTAAATGAACTGCAGCTGAATGCTATATACACATGGCAAAGAAAGAAAGCATAGATGACCTAAGAATTCTCTCCCTGACTTCCCTTCAGTCCTGTGTTTGTCGCTGGCCACAAGCAACATGAAAATAGGCATGTGCAGGCTGCTTCCCGGTCTCAAGTTTCTCCTGGCTTCCTAGTATTTGCCTTTGCAATGTGTGTTGCCTGTGAATGTAGGATATTCTGGATTAGAGACAGAAGATCAGTAATGGTTTAAAGAGCCAAATAGGACCACAAGAGTCTCACACCCTGGTTCCCAGTCCCAGTGTCAGGCCAGACACTTGGTGCATACCACCTTCCCAGCCTTTTTTTTCCTCATGTGAGAAGTGAGCTTTCTGTCTACAGGAGGGAGAGGCAGCTGCCTTCTCATCTCTCTTAAAAGGAAGGGATGGGGGGTGGGTGGGACGGGGGAAGCACCTGCCCCTTGGGCCTGTGAGAAAAGGAATCCTGGGTTCTCATGTCACCTTCTGCAGTGTAGTTCTGTGTTCAAGAATGAAGCAAGCCCTGCGCGCGGCTGGCTTCCATGCACCAGCTGTCCTGTTCTCAGGGCTCATGCCCTCCCCTTCCCCCACGGTAAACACAGTCTCCAGAGTTAGGTGTCTTCAGGAACTCTTATTACATATGTGCTGGTAAGTCAATTCCCAAGAGTTCTGTGAGCCCAGAGTACCAAATCTGTGGGAAAAAAATTTACTTAGAAAGCCCTGCCTTCGGAAACACAAAGATATTTTCTCTCCCTGTAATTGCTGAGGGGCTGTGAGGATAGCCCAAGGATCCTGCTGACCTTCCTGCTCTGTCCCTCTGTAACCTTCCCATGGAAACAGGGTTCTGTCGGCAGGAGAGCCACATTGCTGCATGTCCTGGGGCATTTCAGTCTCACACCACTTTAGCATGCTGCCCACAAATGTAATTTTAAAAAGTCCGTGAAGTTAGATAGAGCTGGACACAGGTCGCTCTCCTCTAAGGAGACAACACCTCAGCGGGTCTGGAATATGGTTAGTCCCCTCCGAAACTCATTTTGAGACTTGATTGATCATTGTAGTATGCTCAGAGGTAGGAAGATGGCTCAGTCAATAATGAGCTGGGGGGTCTGCGTCTGGATGCCCAGCACTCACCTAAGAGCTAGACATGGTGCCATGTAGCTCTGTAACGCTGGCACTGAGGGCATGGAGATGAGACCCTTGGGTGGGGCTTCCTGGGTGGTCACTCTAGCTGAATTGATGGGACTCAGAATTAAATAGAAGCCCTGTCACAAAAAAAAAAAATATGGTGAAGGGAGGTTGAGGAAGGCAGAAAGGTTGACTTCCAGTCTCCACAAGTGTGTTCATGTGCTCAAGTGCTCAAGCACTTGAGTGTGTAACACACGTAACATACACAGACAGGAGAGGTGGTGAGGTTGTTGAGAAAGATGACGGTGATGGCGAAATTTCTCTGGATGGGTTAGATATAGCAGCAGGGTGTTGCTGTGTACCTCCCACTGGCACACACTTACCCTCTTTTCTACTTTGTTATGAAACAGCACAGACCTCCTGCAAAATTGTGAAATTTCTGTCTCTACAAATAGGAGCCAAAATAAAACTGTTTTTTAAAAAAATATTTATTTAATGTATATGAGTGCTTTATCTGCATGTACACCTGCAGGCCAGAAGAAGGTATCAGACCTCAGTATAGATGGTTGTAGCCACCACATGGTTGCTGGGAATTGAACTCAGGTCCTCTGAAGAACAGACAGTGCTCTTAATCACTGAGACATCTCTCCATCTCCTTAAACCTGTCTTCTTTATTAGTCACACAGTCTTGGGTATTTTATTACAGTAACAGAAAAAAAGACTTAAGGTGATCTTCAGTAAATGGCTATATCAAGGCTGACTGGAGAGGTGTATGCTTCCTGTAGTCCTGGTTTCAAGGGTTGTCACTTGCATCTGAAGTGACTGAAAGCTCCGTGTCCCCACCCTGGCTGTCCATGTCCCCACCCTGGCTGTCCATGTCCCCACCCTGGCTGTCCATGTCCCCACCCTGGCTGTCCATGTCCCCATCCTGGCTGTCCTGCTCCAAGTACATAAAGGAAGAGGGACATCTGTCTGAGTCGGGTTTCTTTTTTGTTTTAGTTATTATCTTGTTTATTAATTTTGTTTTTTGAGGCAAGATCTTGTTATATTGTCCATGATCAATCTGAACTCACTGCAATTCTCCTGCCTCAAGTGCTAAAATGATAGGCATGTGCCAACACTCCCAGGTAGTGCTGTCTTTTTTTTTTTTTAAATAGAGACAGCCAGCATAGGCCCCACCCTCAGAGTCAGGCAAGGGCACTGGGACATTCACTACCATTTAAAAAATACTAATCACTGAAATTTAAGGAAATCCACCCCACAATTGCTTCACTGCATGCTGAGAATGGATGTGCTCCATGCTATAACAGTGGTACAACAAGTCGCTCCTAAACACTGAGGACAGAGCAGACTGTGCAGCAGAGAAAACTGTTAAATGTGCAACTCACACTCTGCCTCGGACACGTCTGTGTTTTCTGGGGAGAGATAGATAAGAGCCCAGGAGCTGAATGTAGTCCTGATGTTTCTGCAAGATGTCCCAATGTGATGGCTGGCCATTGGCTCCAAGTCCTGACACGGACAGGCTGTCAGTGTCCATCTACAGAGCTAAGGGAAGCACAGGTAGGATGCCAGCCACTGTCTATAGATCAGCTGTCAGGCATTCCATTCTGTGGCTCTGCCATGTGACAAGAGGCTCACCCTGGACCTTTTCTTAAGGCAAAAGGTGGTATTCCCAAAGTGGGCGGAGCCTAACACACAGCTCAGGGAAGACAGACACCACTAGTGTCAAACATTATTTGTCCATCCTGAAAATGCTCCATCACCTTTTCAGAGTAAGATACCCCAAGCCCTCTCTCCCCAGAACTTGTAGCCTGTGACCATCAGAAAAGTCACACAAAGGGAAGCCATGGGTGTCTGTTCGGGGGATAGATTTATAAAACACAACAAATTCAGTGGACTTTCATTTGGACAGTAACATGTCCAGTCTGGAAAAAAAAAATGTTCCAGTTTCCATGACAGTGAATGTAGCCCAGGGAATGGGGCCGAGGCTTTCAAGGCTCTCCGTTTGTGTCTTTTGGGATCTGTGGATGCACGAGTCAACACAGAGAAAGACAACTCTAGCATGCGCCCCAGCTCTTCTCTCAAGGTACTAAACATCCCAGAATAGTCACTGAGACATGCCCATTTCAGGTCATTCCAGACAGGTTCCCCGTTGGACTCACGGAAACATAGTCTGGTTACTTCTATATAAATAAGCGTGCTGTATGTAAATGAGCTCACTATATGCAAATAAGATGATTTACTGTATGGAAATGAGCCTGCTGTAAAGAAATGGGCATAGAGGTATTTCCTGAGCAGCTCAAGCTCATTTAAACTGCCGAGGGCTGATGGAGCTGACAGGTGACCCAGGAAATGCCACTGTGGGCAAGCCAAACTCCCTTTACCCACAGAACTGTGACTCACTGGAGAGTTAAAAAGAATGAGCACAGTAGAGAAAGATGTACAGGAAGAAACCCTGCTGGAGCTGAAGTGCTGCCTCACATGGGCATGCTGCATGTCACAGTGTGGCTTGGGTACCTCAGACACATCTCAGACCTGTACACCACCACAGCGAGGCCTGGATGCCAGCTGCCATGCTGAGCAGACCCGGGGCCTGGTTGCAGGCATGTTTTTTTTTTTTTTTTACAGGTTAGAGTCAGGGAGGGTCAGAGAGACCCATTGCCACAGGAGCTGACTCCGCAGAGGCCTTTTAACTGGAGGGAGGTGTTGGTCAACTCTTTCTCCTCCTCTTCCCTCTTTCTGCGCCCTTCCTTACTTCCTCCCTGATAAGGAAGCTTCTGTTGCACCTGAGCAGATTGGTGAGGAAGGAGGAAAACTTTGCCACAGGGCACAAACTACAGGGCATTTCCTGGAGGTCACCTTGCACACCAGGCCAGACGAAGCCAGAGGCAACCTCATTTCACAGTGACTTGATAATTAAGAGGGAGAAAAACAGGGCCCAGGGGAAGCTTTAAAATATAGTAGTAGTATGTAAGTTCCAATGGCCTATCCGTCAGGATTTTGCACCGCAGAACAATATCTTTTCATGCAAATTAGAAGTGACTGCAGTAGATGCCATTAGCAAGTGCAGTCTTTGAGCCCTGGGGTGTGGCTTAATGGTCCCAGGCACAGTAATTTTGTGTCTTTTTTTTTTTTTTTTTCCTGAGTGTGTGTGAGAGAGAAAGGTAAAAGTGGGCTGTTATTTCCGTGGCCCCACATTAATGCTGACAAGCCTTGCAAGGAATCTCATTATGTTTCTTATTTCCGAGTCAAAGTGCTTATGTTAGAAAGCAGCTGAAATTTTACCTGTAGGAAAATTGGCACAATTTCTTATCTTACCATCCTCAATGCCAAGCATTAAAAAAAAAAAAAAAAAAAAAAAGCACTTTCTGTTTGGGCAATTTTGCACAGCGGGAAGTTTAAATTATTTACAGCTTTCCTTATCTGGAATCAGAGGGAAGGGACCACTTTCTACACCGCAGTTGGTACTGGGAAACGTTCTTAGAGGGGGAAAAAATGGGAGTGAATTACTGATGCGAACAAGAATCAGAGAAAGAACAAAGACTGTCCAAACACAAGAGGGCTGCAGCTCTTGCCCCCAAGATGGGCATGAGGGATTCAGGTGGGGCAGGGAGAGCAAGACCCTGCATAACTGCTCGGCTCTCAGAGGCTTCTCCATACGGGCTTTGAGACAAGCTGGGGTGGACGAACACACGCTAGAATGGAAAGGAAAGCCCTTGCCATTGCAAAGGGTGTGGTGGGAAGCTGTGCTGGGCAGCATGTTCCTGGTCAATGAGGCTGAGATGCTGGAGTGAAGGGTGGCTGCAGCAGGCATTTATCCTTTACAGTTCTAGGCCAGCAGAGCCCAAGATCAAGGTGTTCCTCTTTGCTGTTGGGAAGAGAAAAATGAGGGAGGCGGAGAGGGAGGAGGAAAAGGAGGAAGAAGAAGAGGAGGAACTAGAAAAAGGAGGGTGGAGAGCAAAGGGAGGCACAGATAGAGGCCAATGTTACTGAAAGAGCGAGGCAAGAGAGAACTGCAATGTCTAGTCTTTTTAAGGCCCCACCCTCCTAACCCCATTCAACGCCCATCAGTCTTTAAAGTTTCCACTCCCAACCACCACCCTAATTCTCTAACACTGGGGCTTAGAGCTTCAGCATACACATTTTGGGGGTACACAGTCAATCCATAACAATTTTAGTTTGGTAGAAATGTAGAAATGCTGGGGCTGCTGGCTGCACGTGTCTTTGAACTGGTGAAACCTCTGAATTGTACACTTCTGGTGATTGCATTTAGTAGCCTGTGAGCTTGATCTTCACAAAGCCATTTCTGTCTGGGTCCCCGATGGAGCAGAAGCAGAAGGTGTGCCTAAGAAACTGGGGGACAGTGGCGAGAGGGACACGCAGGCTGGCACGCAGGCTGGGTGAAAAGGGGGCTGTGGCAGAGGCTGCAGGCTGAGGGCTCAGACAAAGCAGTTCTAAAGTGAGTCTTCACTATGGTGACGGGAGTGAGGCTTTCCCAGAGCCCTCAGCAGACAGTATGTCAAATCTTAGACAGTCATTCAAAGAAACACAGAGCTTTACGTGTTTTTTCTCGTGTACTTTTCTCCCTGGTCTGAGATGCATGTTTGCAGCAAAGGCTGAAGTGGAGCTTTCCTGAAGGTCACCATGACCTGGTAACATGCCATCACCTCCAGCTCTGGTGGTTGGATATCCCTGTGTGTCCTGACTCTACCCATCAGCCTAAGTCCCTTCCCCACTGAAGCCATCATGACTACCAAACCTCAGTTCTGTTCCAGTTGTGTTCTTGGAGCTTGGGTGTCCATTTTATGTATGTAGATTAGTGTGTGTGTGTGTGTGTGTGTGTGTGTGTGTGTGTGTGTTCCATGTGCCTGTGTGCATATACAGGATGCGTGTGAGCATATGTGCAGAGGCCAGAAGACAACCTCAATTATTGTTCCTCAGGTGCCTCCCTGCTCCTCCTCTTCCTCCTCTTCCTCCTCCTTCTCCTCCTTTACCTCCCTTCTCCTTCTTACTGTGATTTTGAGGCAGAGTCTCTCATTGGCCTACATGCTGACATATAGGCTATGCTGGCTGGTCAGTGAGCTCCAGGAATCTGTGGGTCTCTACCTTCCCAGTGCTGGGATTGCAGGTATGTGGGTTCTAGGGTTCGCCCACAAGTCTTCATCCTTGTGTGGTGAGTGCTTTGATAGCCATCTCCCCAGACTCCTCTCTGAACTTCTGGAGTTAAATCGGACAGCAGAAAGATGTGTCCACCCTATCAAGGTGCTGTGTGGCTAACTTAAGGCCTTAGGACTTGCCTACTTTGAACTTGATGATAAGGGTGGTGTTGGGAGCGTGCATGCCTTAGACCTGAATTGTCCAGGTGGCCCTAGTCATGGCCCCACATCTGTACAGGCAGCAGGGACATTCAGTGTGTGCTTTTGATTTACAGGACACTCTGACATACATTTTGAAACCACTGTTTGACATTAGCTGGGTCAAGATGACCTTGTCAACATATTAAAAAACAAAAAACAAAAAACACTGTTCTCCAAAATACCAAACACGGCTGAACACAGACCTGCCCATCTGATGGCCCTCGCTCTCTCCTTTGCTGAAAGGATATCCATCTCCTATTATAGAAACTTCTAGAATCCATCTTCCCCCCCCCCCCCCCCCCCGCCAGAGAACATGTTCTCATTGCAATCTGAAAGATAGAAAGGATTTTTTACAAAGTTCGTTAGGGTTGGTTTAGTTTCTTAAATTCAGACAGCTTAAACCATACTTTCAAAAAGGCTTTTGTGATTTTTAAGTACACTGCACAGAATAAGGAAGGAATATTTTAATGACTCAGAGTAAAGTGATTTTCTGTAGAGGCTGCCTTTCCCTTTTAATTCCCAGGCCCAGCGGCTATTCCTTACAGACACGTCCCATCTACAGGGATATGGCTACAGAGGCCACACAAACAAAGCAGGAACTGCGGCATTGACAGTTGTTAGAAGTTATAATTGTGGTTGTGTTCTTTTCTGTTTTGTTTTGTTTTTAAAATACAGGGTTTCGCTGTATAGCTCTGGCTGTGCTGGAACTAATTATGTAGACCAGGTTGGTTTTGAACTCACAAAGATCCACCTGCTTCTGCCTCCTGAATGCTGGGGTTAGTGCATACCATCACACTTGGCTATAATTGTGGTCTCTTTTAAAGGATAACATATCCACTGGGCACAGCATGTACAGAAGATGGAGCAGAAGCGGCGTTCTCTCCTCCAGGCACCAGCTTCTTCTTTGAGGCATCTAAGGATACTATAATCTTACTGTTATTATACTCATGTGCAAGCAAGCAAAATGTCTTGTGTGTGATGGTATATGGTTTACATGCCCACATATGCATAGATATAATGTATGCATCCATTAATGAGTGTGTATGCCAAGGCCAGGTGTGATGGTATATGCCTGCAGTCCTAGCTACTTGGAAGGGTGAGGCAGGAGTGCTGTGAGTTTGAGGCCAGCCTGGGCTATATGAATTGTTAGACTGAACATAAATATGTCATCTGAATGAATTCCATATTTTTTGCTGCATCATGCACATCGCTTCATGCTTTGACTCAGTCTTTCTGAATCCTGTCATAAAGAGAAAATTTTCCAAATGGACATCGTGAAATCTTTAATTCCTTGATAGAGCACACGTTACTTTATGCACCACTGAGAGAGAGAGAGAGAGAGAGAGAGAGAGAGAGAGAGAGAGAGAGAGAGAGATCACCTGTTAAAACCCTCCAGAACACCAGCTATAAAAACGATTGCAGTTTCTGAGATACATCTTCAGAAGGCGATCAGGTGCAGCTATGCAGGATGGTGAGGGTAATATCCAAGAGACGTCACTGCAAACTCACAATTCGTCCATCGCTAATGAGGCCCACAAAATGGCCAGTTTCCATCTGAAATAGCTGAACACAAAAATGGCCATTTTCTAGCATCTCATCAAAGGCACTGTGCAAATGCTGTAATTTTTCTCTTCTTTTTTCACATATACATTTACACTGTTATGCGTATGTACAATAAACTACCTATAGCAAAAAGAACCACGAAACAATCAGAAATTATTTAAATGTTACATTCGTAGTGTTTTGACTATTTTTTCAATACAATGACTTAAAATAATGAGCTCAGTAGACTGCCATTCTGCATGTTTTCTGGTAAAGGGTGGCATTAACTGCCTTCAGTAGCCTTTGAGTTTATTTATAATTTACATTTATTGTCTGCACACACGGAGGTTGCCGTGCATGGGTATGAAGATGAGAGGACAGCGCAAGGGAGGCCTTACCCGGTTTGCCAACAACCTGCTTATTTTGTTTGTGGCTCTGTAGGTTTATTTTTCTGCCTTCAGAAAGTTCGTCCTCCCATTCAAAATGGAGCTCTGCATTTGTCCTACTTTCTGCCTGTACATTATTTATTCTTCTACAGCCAAACCCTTCTGTCATCTCTTTCATAGTTTCTAGGTTTCTTGTCACGGTCAGGATATATTTGAACCTGAAAATGACTGGAGACAGTCCCTCCTTGCTCACCGAGGCTGCTTCTGGATGACCTTACAAACTTCTAGGAATCTCTTTGTCTGTGGTTTAAAATGTGGATTCATAATATTTCAGGTCAGGTTTCTCCTATGATACAAAATGCCATCATAAATAGATACTAAAGTCCTCATGCACCTGGACTTTTATTGGCTTACTTGCATGTTTGTGTTTCTGCCATGCAGTTTCAATTGGCATAGACCTACAACTTATTTTAACCTTATTCATAGAGGCTCTCCCAACGAGTAATTTTCTGTTACAATTTCATGATTGTTTTACCTTGCATATTTGTAATATTTAATTAGAAAAAAAATGTCCCACTCGTATTTTCATTGCGACTGTATCTGTAAATATCATAGGCTATTTAGTGTCCCGGTGTCCTGCTGTTCACCACCGGGAGCCTGCCCATGTCTTGTGAAATTTGTTCCCATTTAAAATTGATATTTTGTAGTTGTAAGACTTCTGCTATTTTTATAATCACTTTTCAACAAGTCAATTAGGGGTTTTAAGTTAATATGGACTAGGATTATAATTTTAATCCATCCTGTAGTAGTTTGCTTCCTTGTTATGTGATAAATACCATTACCAAAAGCAACTTACAGAAGAAGGTTTATTTTTACTTAAGGTCCAGAGGGGAGAGACTGTAATTGTCATAAGGGAAATTATATCAACTTGCATTGAGAAATCCTATCTTAAGAGAGACAATGCATAGAAGCCATCAGTCCCTAACCTTTAATGCTGCCTCCGTGACCTTGGGATGAGCATATGCTGTGGTTCCCATATGGCTGATAGCCTGCTGACGTGATGTCACGGGCTTGCATTAGGTGACGTAACAGAGGTAGCTTGAAATCAGCCATTGGCAATGTGTTCTCATCTTGGATACTGGCGAATGCCCCAGAACTTGTCTTGTTTCTGTAGTTCTTGTCTAGAAGAAAGAATTACTGGGGAAAATGCTGACAAATGCATATTAAATGTAGAAGGATGTAGTGCCCTTTACCATTATGATCTGAACAGAAAGGAATGTGAGGCTATAGGCAGCTAGCATGCAAAACTCAACAAAGAAATGAGAGTGCGGTTCTGACACTTGTTTATGTTCGTACTTTGTCTCTTTTGTGAATGTGAACAAAAATGCCAAGACCCAGCTCTAGCCTGGAAGGATGAGCTGAGATAGACTCCTTTCTCCCCTAAGCTCCTTTCTGGTTGGGGAATTTTATCACAGGAACAGAAGTGAAACTAGGACAGTCAGCAAAGTGCTCACTGCCAAAGAAAGAGGATCCAAGTTCAGTTCAGAAGCATCGGCGAGCTAAGCATGTGGCAAGTGTTTGTAGTTTCAGGGCTGGGAAGCAGAGATGAGTGGGCCCCCTGGCATTGGTGGCCAGCCAGCTTACCCAATCAATGAGCTCAGGGTTAGGGAGGGACCCTGTCTCAAAAGCCAAGATAAAGAATGTTTGAGAAGGATACCTGATATTAATGACCGCACACTCATGAACACTCACATGCATGCTCACACACACCCTCATGGACACACATACACACACACACACACACACACACACACACACACACAAACACACACGGACTTACCTGCTAGATTAAGCCCTGTTCATTGTCAAATCCAAACTCCTCACCAATCAGATCATGAGTTCTCTGCGGACATACAATAATTTTCTCAGAATGAATAAAAGCACATTGTGAGAGACAGTGTGTTGTGTGCGGTTTATAATAAGAACGTTACGTAGGGTGTAATTTGTAAATTGTTCCCTTTGTATGAGCAAATTCACACAACATTATATATACATTATAAACACCTGCACCCTTCTCCATTTCCCAAATATTAAAGTTTACGTGTGAATCCCTTATGGAACAGCACACATATAGAGATCAGAGGACAGCTTTTGGGAGTCTGTCCTCATTTCCCACCCCAGGCAAGCCCTCTTAAATGTTTCTCCCAGGATTACCAGCCCGCAGCCTTCCAGGTATTTTTCTTTCTCCTTCCTTTCGGGGGGTACGGGGGGGGGGGGGGGGGTAGGGGCTGGGCTTTCAGATGCCAGTCACAGTATCAGGGTTTTTTTTTGTTTTCATATTGTAGGGGGTGGGGAGATGCGTCAGGGATTAAGAGAACTTGCTGCTTTTTCAGAGGGCTAGGGTTTAATTCCCAACACCCACATGAAGGCGCACAGCAGTCTCTAATTCCAGTTCCAAGGGATGTAACGTACTCTTCCGGACTCACACACACAGGCATGCACATGGTGTACATACACACACATAGGCAAAAGAGTCATACACACTGAACAACAGCAACAACGAAGCTCCAAATAAAACCTGTGGGCTTTGTGGATCCCAGCTCAGGTCCCCAGGCTTCCACACCCAACGCCTTACTCGCCGGGGAACCTCAACAGATCCCACTTCTCTCTTTCTCAAGAGCTTGTCTTTGAACAGTTTCCACGGCACCCTTGCTCCCCACACAACCTTTGTAAGGGCCTATTGCCTGCCTGTGTCAGGGACGTCCCCAGCCTCCACAGTGGAACTGCACCCTAATCGTCTGACAACGTTAGACCTCTAAGTGGTCTCCCTGTGTCCGTCCTCACCACCCCCTGTCTTTTTGCCACGCTGGGGATTTAGCGTAGGCCTTCAAACACCTTCGCAAAGCTCTTCTTCCACTGAGCAATATCCCCATCCCTTATTGCGTTTCCCCCTAGGGATAGGAACTTAATAAGCTGTACTTCTTCCTTGGGATAGAGCCGAGGTAACTTGTTCAATCTGGCTTTGGATTTGCCAGGTAGTGCAGGATGGCTTTGGCCTGTAATTCTCCTGCCTCAACCTTCAGCAGCTAGAGCTGCAAGTCTGTACCTGTAGCCGACCGCTGCTAATCTTTCTGAAATTCAAATGTGATATCACTGATCTTTTTTTGTTTCTGGTGACTATTTTACCTTCTGTGAGTGTTAGTCATAGGTCTGAACACTATGGTTGGTACAGTCATATAAATCCCTGCCTTTATAGAGTGTGCACTCTAAAGAGTCAGAACACTGGTGAGCTCTATTTAAAAAAAAAAAAAAATATATATATATATATATATATCAGAAGAAAGCTACAGAAGGCAGCTAGAAAGGGTGGCATTAAAAATAAGAAAAGTTTGTACATAGGGTCTCTAGGACTGCCCTTGTGGCTAGCTTCCAGCTCTGCTTCCTAATGTCACTCAAAGCTTGGTGGTGCCTCCGCCCTGTTTGACCTTGGCTGTAGGTCATGACATCTTTCCTTAGTCCTCTATGCAGTTCCCACTGATCCACTTAGAGCCAGCTTTGGTGAAAGCCCCAGGCTTATAGTTTGCTTAGGGATAGGATTTGCATAAAAATCTGCAGCCTTATTCTAACTTCAAGTAAAATATGTTACCCAACAGCGAGTGCTGGAGGGGACATGTTAGGAGTGAACTGAAATGTCACCGAGAGCACACAGACTTTAAATGAAAGCGGTAGAATCATGTTTTGCTCCCTGACTGTGTCAGGGAGGCTGTGACTTATGCAAATGAGTATTGTTGTAACGTCTGCTGCTTTCTGAGCTCCGGAAGCATCCAGAGGACCTGGGCTCCTCTCAGCCCTGGAGACAGACAGGTACTGACTTTAGAGACCTAGGTGTGTTCTAATTCGTCATCACCGTAACAAATCCCCACAAATTAATGTCTCGATACTCAACTTTATCACCTCTGGACTCTGTAGATCCAACTCAGCCTGGAGTCCTTAGGTTTTCGTCTCACGGCATCACGAGGCAAAAAGCAAGGTATTTTACAGTGTGAGCCTACATGAGGAATTATGACCTGGCTCACTTGGGATTACAGCAATTGAGCAGATCAGAGGTAGGGCTTTGAGGCTGATGGCCTGTCCAAACTCTGTGACCACAAGTGTAAAGAGCATCGTGTGTGTGTGTGTGTGTGTGTGTGTGTGTGTATGTGTGTGTGCACGTGCGTGTATGTTTGTGTGTGTGTTTGTGTGTGCATGTGTGTGTGTTTGTATGTGCATGTGTGTGTTTGTGTGCATGTGTGTTTGTGCATATGTGTGTGCATGTTTGTGTGTGTGCATGTGTGTGTGCATACATGCGTGCGTGTGTGTGTGTGTGTGCATGTGTGTGTTTGTACATATGTGTGTGTGCATGTTTGTGTGTGTGCGTGTGTGTGTGCATGCGTGCATGCATGTGTGCATGCGTGTGTGTGTGTGTGTGTGTGTGTGTGTGTGTGTGTGTAGGTGTAACATGGGGAGAGAAGGGGGAAGTTTATATCTAAGTGTTCAGCAGTGCTGTGTGGAGTTCATCTTCTGCCCCCTTTGATGCTCCTTTGAGGAGCACCTTTGAGTACATGAGCCACTGTCACATCTCGATATTCAGGTCCCTTGTGGGGTGCACTTCATTACATAAGTCAGGCCTATTTCAAGGTATAATTTAATATTTACTGGTATACCACCAGGTGCCAAAGTGATGGGAGCCTGAATTTTCTCCACTAGGCCCACCATCACACACAAACCCTTATGCCTCCTGAAATTACAGACATCTCCTCTGTTAGGGCACTGACTCAGTATAGCTCTCATCGGCTCACAAGCACCAAATGCGAGCATTCTCATTAGAGACAGGTGACACATCCGTTGAGTGCAGCTAGTGGAAATAGTTACTTCATATTTGTGGGCCTGTGACACTAAGGAGACATGCTACTTGTCACCAGCGTACAGGGTTAGGATGGATACAGACTAGCCATCAAAATGGCAGGCAGCGAAAAGTAAAAAGAAGTCCCTGGTTTAAAGGAATCTTGAAATCCAGCCAGGCAGGCCACACGAAACCCCAAGCCTGGGGGTGCTGACCCACATTTCTCGGCTGGAACCACGAGGCTCTCCTTGCCCCCAGTCATCTTTCCTTTGCTGTTTAAAATGATGAGACTAGGAGACAGAAACTGGCCTGGTAGGGCAGGGAGCCTGTCACAGCAAGTTTTATGTCAACTTGACACAAGCTGAAGTAATCTGAAAGGAGGGACTCTCTGTGACATCTGTAAGATTGGGCTGTAGGCAATGCTGAAAGGCATTTTATTAACTGGAGATCATTTGAGAGGAGGTAGCCCACTTCAGGTGGTGCCATCCCTGGACAGGTGGTCCTGGGTTCTATAAGGAAGCAGGCTGAGCAAGCCATAAAGAGATGGCCAGTGAGCTGCCCCCCTCCATGGCTTCTGCAACGGTTCCTGTCTCCAGGTTCCTGCCCACTTCCTGCTTTGGGCTCCTTCAGTGGCCTGTGACTCAGGTTGTGTAGTTCAAACATACCTTTCCCTTCCCAAGTTGCTTTTTTAGTCATGGCTTCTCATCATAGCCATAGTAACCCTCAGTAAGGTAGACTAAGAATGCAGAGTTCCAAAAATGTTCTTACTGGTGGCTGGCGATGTCAGGAGGGCATTCTGGTCCCTGGTTCCCTGTTAATCTCCTAAATGGGCCCCTCTGCCTGCAGGGTGTGTGACTGACTACATGTCTGAAACTGAGAGGAGGCTCCTGAGGTGGCGTTGGGGCTGTTGAGATTCCACAGTCCTATCTCCCCTCTCCAGCTAATCACAAGGCTGAAGAACGGTGGCTCTGCCACTCTCAGAGACACCCTGATACTAAAATTCTCTCCTATACTGTTTTCTGTTGGAAATTTTTATCAACCTGCTTCCTGCCCAGAGAATTTAGGAGAGCAGACACCCGGCCACCTTCCTTCAGCTCTCTGCAATGCATAGTAAGTGCTCTTGATACAAAGGGCTCAAGAACCTTCTAGGTCACTGGGGTCATTTTGGAATCTCTCATCTCACTATGCCACTTTTGTTGTAAAGCTGTCACAAGATTTCCATTTTACATTTTTTTCCCACTTTTGAAACATTTCGGTCCTCAAATAAATAAGCAAAGCCCAAACACAGGTGTTCATTTGTTCTGAGTAAATTTGATCTCTGGGAATCTGACTTTAGGAAAACAACAAGACAGGAGGCAGTTTGATGCTCTTTACTCTTGTGGTTACAGGGCTTGGATAGTACATCAGCCCCAAAGCCCTGCCGCTGATCTGCTATTTGTTTTCCAAGACTGTGGGATCAGTTCATATAATCAATGAAAACATTACAAAATAGCATTAGAAATTCCACCTTGAGAACCCCTGGTTGATGGCATACTATAAAGCAGCCCACACATAAGCTACATAGATATTAAATAGATATATTCATGGATGGCCCTTGAATAGATAGGATACAATTTGAATTGAGTAACAACTGGCCTGGTCTTTAAATCCATCATGTGAAAATGGGCATAGACTCACAAGAACACATACTTTTATAGTAAAGAATAAAGCAATAAAATTTATTAGAAATTAATAAAGCAAGAAATAACAATACTAAAAAGTTACAGAATTGATTGGGGAAACATAGAAAACATTGTTACAAGCCGTATGTTAAAGAGATACTCAACCTTAGAATTTCCTTGAAAATGAGAAACACTGGACTGGATGAAATATAAATACATTAAGGAAAATGTAAGAATATGTGTGGGGTTCTCAAACAACTGGCGAACCCTGTGTGACCATACATGAAGATGTAAATTGGCATCCACGTCCATATTATACACAGGCTCCAAGTCTTTGGCTCTTATTTTCCTGGGGCACCTGAGCTGAAACCCGTACTCAGCCACAAAGTAACAAAAACAGTCCATCATTTATTCTTGAAGCCTGGATGTTACACCAGACACTTATTACTGCATCCCAAGGATGGGGGCGGGGCTTCCAAGTGATAACACCAAGACCACCTCAGAGGCAGGCATTTTGCTGACACGGAGATCTTCAGAGGACCCAGCCTCAGTGGGCGTGGGAAATACTGGATGAATTAGGCTGGAATCGTGTCACTGACACAAGAAGAAAATAGTCCTCTGGTTATTTACTCAGTGGAAAAAGATGCAGCTGGGAAAGATGGCCTTCCGTCGCCCTCCCCTCCCTGCCTGCCCGTTTTTAAGGCTCCTGCAAAAGGCTGCCAATTACTACAAGTTCAGATGCTGGGGGATCCAGATGCACCCCTCAAGCAGAGAGTTAGCTGTGGGGCGGGGGTTGGCGGGAGAACTGTGTGAGTGTGGAGGAAGGAATGATGGGGACATTTGCAAGGGAAGATCTGAGGTATTTGTGTGTATGTATGTGCTTGTGACATGTGCCAGGTATGCTGGGTCAAAATGACAGCCCAGCCCCCTAAAGATGTGTGTAACTGAGTGTTGCGAATGTGGCATTGTTTGGAAAGGGGTGTTTGCCGGTGAAGAAAGGTGACCATCCTAGCTGAGGGTGGGTCCTAAACGAATGACGCATCTTCTCTTTATAAGAAGTAAAGGGAAACAAGAGAGGGAGAGATGATGATAAGATGGAGGCAGAGTTCTGAGGGAGGCATCTTCAGGCCCCGGAGCACTCAGGGTTACCAATAGCAACAAGAAGCTAAGAGAAAAGCATGGTCCCCACTCTCCCTCAGAGCCTGCAGAAAATGGCCAACCCCACTGCCCTGGGATTGCAGATTTCTGGCCTCCAGGAATAATGAGGTTAACTCTTTGTTGCCTGAGAATTTCATACATGTACATTTTGGTTAAATCTACCTCTTCTCCCTCTCCTTCAAATCCTCCTCACCACCTTCCCCTCCCAATTTCATTGAAATTAAAAAAAAAAAAAAAAAAAAAAAAACCTACCTACTTAGCACTTGCCTGTGTGGCCATGGCTGTGTGGCCATCTGCTGAAGCACGGGTAGCCTCCCAGGGGCCACATCTCTGCAGGAAACTGTCTTCCCTCCCCTAGGCTCCTCTGATTGCCAATAGCTCTTCAGTTGGAGGTGAGACTTCATAAGCCCCTCCCTGGTCCATGCTAGGATTGTGACTACTGTGGTTTTGTGCAAGCCTTATACAAACAGTCACATGTACGTGAGTCTAGACCAGGGCTCAACGCTTTCTGTAGTCTCTGAGAATAATCTTTGAGCCATCCAGTCTGGAGCAGCATGTTTCAGAAGCTCTAAGAAGGGACCTAAGCAGGCAGGAGTAGAGTGAAGAGAGAAGGAAGTGAAGGGGGGAAGAGCCAGAAAGATCCTGCTCTTGTGTAAAAAAGTACCCAGAATTCCTTACCAGAGTCCTCTTGTCCCACTTGTATGGGGACAACAGAGCCCCACATACATACAACTTATGTGTAGATTCGTGAGCTTTTATCACTCATGGCACAGGCAGCTAAGAAGTCCAGCCCCAGGTCCCTCGCCTGAGGTCACCGCACTTGCTAACATCTGTAAAGGCCAGGCCGCATCAGAGCATGGAGGACGTCTATATTAGTTGCTTTTCTCCTTGCCCTGATAAAACGAAATCAACTTAAGGAGGGAAGGGTTTTACTCCGACACAGTCATGGTGGGGAAGGTATGGTAGCAGTTGGGCACATGGCACCTGCGGTAACAAAGTGGTTCAAGATGAATGCTGGAGCTCAGATCACTTATTTCCCCAGTGATTTGGGCAATGAGTGACCCGAAACTGCACGGACTAACAGAGGATGCTGTTAGAACAGACTTGGAAGGAGGGGTTGGCGACTCAATGTCCTGGGCTGCAGAACCTCTGTCTTCATGGCAGATGGAAATCTTGCCAGAGAAGTAACAGAATTGGGGGAGGACCCGCACTTATGAGGGGAGATAGCTTATTATGGAGAAGAATGCTGCTTGGGTGTTACGGTCTGGATACAAAATGTCTCCGGTGGGCTCATGCGTCTGAACGTTTGGTACCCGGCTGGTGGTGCTGTTTTGAAAAGCTGTAGAACACAGCTGAGACACAGCTGGTGGGTGAGGAGCCGGCCCCTTATGAGCCACTGCTCTCTACGGGTCTGCTCCGGTCCCCACACCTTCTCCTCCACAATGGGCTGTATCTTCAGAAGGCCTGAGCCAAAAGAAATCTTTTCTCCCAGGAGGGTTAGCTTTGATGCGGTCTAGAGTCACCTAGGAGGGTCTTAACTGAGGGCTTGCACAGATCTACTTGGCCTGGGGACATGTCTATGGGGGGTTGTCTTGATTGCTAATTGACATAAAAAGGCCCAGCCTGGACGTGGGCTGCACCGTTTTGTTTGCACTGAACTATGTAAGACTGAACACTGCTAACCAAGGCTACATACAAACAAAAAAAGCAAGCAAGGATCATTTGTTTCTCTCTGCTCTAGACCATGGGTGTGACGTGACGGGCTATCTGAGTTCCTGCCTTGACATCTCTCGTGACTGTAATGTGGGATTGTAAACCATATCAACCCATCTACTCCAGGACCACTCCCTCGTCCTCCACGGAACCCTCATGCTGGGGCCCCTGGTGCTCTTCAATATTATTCCTCTGGGTACTATAGCTCCCTTTAGTTAGAACAGTGCCCACCTAGACTCCTTGGCTGGACCTCAACTTTCGGAGAGGAAAGACATGCCTTAAGGCTTTCGTCTGCCTTACAGTCACTTCGTTCAAGAAGAAACACAAACACCACACATGCTGCATGAAGCTAAGCACTGGTACAGTTGATGACTGACTTCTGTTTTTACTTTTCTTTTTTCTTTTTTCCACCACGAGAACAACAAGTATTATTGGGCCTGGTGAGGTGGCTCAGCTGGTAAACCGGAGGAGCTGTCCAACTCTGAGGACCTAAATTCCCAGGATCCCATGGTAGAAGGATTCAATCAACTCTTTTGATCTTTGATCATGCACACATGCTAAGAAAAAATAGAATAGCACATACATGCTTTTTTTAAAAAAAAATAAAGAAAGAAAAGGTATTTTAAAGAAGAACACAAGTCGCAGCATCATCCCAGGGTGGGCATTCTTTTTTCTAGCACACATTTCAGTCCATTCCTCTGTTTACCAGCTGGTGTGTCTGAGAGCACACCGTGCTCCCCGGGGGCTGAGATGTGGTGTGGTTATCGGACCCTGTGCTCCGGCTTCCTGATCCCTGTTCCAGCCCTTGTAGCTTCTCTTGTTTCCACACAGGCTCTTGCATAGCCAGCCCACGTGCCACGGAACATTTAGTTATAACCTGAATTTTTTCGGCGGGGGGGGGGGGATAATAATAGTTGTAATCATCAGAGGTCACGCTGGTTTAACATAGTAAAAGTTTAACTTGCTAGCCACTTTCAATGCCAACAGACTTTAAACCACAAATACAAAATGGCTAAATGCAAACAGGAAACGGAAGAAAGAACAGAAAACATAGGTACATGCTACCCATCCATGACCTTGGGAACCAGCTAGAAAACCTTTTATATTTTGAAAAGATGAAATGAATGGTTAGAGAGAGAGAGAGACATTAAATATGATATACAGTTTTAACAATACATCCATCTAACTAATTGGAGCCTGTTTGCGGTAATGAACAAGCCTGTCGCCCGTTACCAGTGTGCCAGTCAACATTAACAGTGGCAACGTTGTGTGTTCGAGGGACCAGGAAGGCTGTGATGTGAAAATTATCCCATTCTCGGTTCCTTCAGCCCTGATTTCAAATTGAATCCTTAAGGGAAATATTTGGCTAGGCTCAAGCTTTCAAACTAATGTAAATGCACTTAAAAAAATTAAAATAAATTAGAGACGATTAAAAAAAAAAAAAAAAAAAAAACCAGGACCATGTTGGGTGGATTTAGCTGTAATTTTAGAAGGGATAAGGTGTGTTGGAGGTAAGTCCCCATCAGGAGTTTTAAAAGTTAAACAAAGCATGTCAGCATTATAAAAATCCCAGGCTGGTACCTGGTGCCAGGACGAACGAGGAGCCCTCAAGAATACACGCTGGGAACAGTGGCAGATCTTCACTAAGACCAAAGACAGGATGCACCTAGAGCTTTGTGTGCGGTGGGTTTGGGCTGAAAGGAGACATTGTCAGTTTTGTTTTTTTAAGTTGAATTTGTATTAGGTAAACCTACTGGAAGTCAACAGAAGTGTTGGGGCCACAGGAGAGAAGGGAAGCCAAAGAAGAAAGCAACCCACCTGCTAATGAGGCTCCTTTCTAGTTCTCTCTGCTGCTGTGATAAAAAAACGCTGACGGCAGGCGGCTTTCACCTCCAGGCCAGTGTCCATCACTGAGGGAGATCAGGGCAGGACCTCACGAAGGCACTGAGCTTTTTCAGACCTGTTTACTTGGGGTTCTTTAGTGCTTATACCCCTCTTGCAACCCACCTACCTGAGATAGGAGGGAAAAGAGGTTAATAGGAACAGGAGTAGACCTTTTTAGATTCAGTTCCTTGGAACGATTCCGCTCTTTGTCGTCATGATTCCAGCAGACTTGTTAAACAGCAAAGCAGCAATCCAGCAAAGGCGACTGCAACCGCAAGGGCCAGAACCTGGGACCTCGAAGCAGTCTCTAGGGCATCTCTTTCTAGGAGCATCTCAAAGTGGAGCAATGAACAGCCAAAACAGGAAGTGATCTCCAAACCAAAAGCCATGCCTCTTGTTTTGAGCTTTTATATATATCCACATATACTCTCAGAATCCGTACTAGGATGTTTATCAGTTGGCAAAGACCATGCCCCTGAAAGAGAGGGTTCCTCTTCTAGTGGACAAACACCATGTGTTCTCCCACAAATCTGTTTCCAGGGGACAAACCACGCACACCCCCGCACAAGTCTGTTTCACATCCCACCCTTGGGATCAAAACAAAAACATGTTTACATCCACTACAAACTCGAGGCAGGGTCCCTCCACATTCCTGCATCATCCATGAAGTTCTTTGGTCTTCACAGGCATATTTGGTGGGAAGGGTAGTAGCCAGCACCCTGTAGGGCCTCCTTAGCTCCCCCTTATTAGATGTGTGCCCTGTCCTGCCTGATGGAGTTAGCAGACCTCTCTGCAGTTGTGAAACAGTCGTTTCAGTTGTCCACTCACGTGCCTAAGAGGCTTTCAGGCTCCTGCAGTGTGTGATGGTCCCTGTCTCTCTCAGGCCTAGTCCCATGATGTTGTGGGGTCTTGTGCAGGAGGAATGGACCCTTTACCTGGCCTCCTGGCCTCCTGGCTCTTGGGAGCCATTTTGAGAGTGGGCGAGTGGTGGAAGGCAGTGGGAAGCAAGGGCCCATCTCAGGTTCCCACTGGCTGAGCAGACCCTGGCACCAGCTGTTTCTCCACATGTTTCCCTTCCTGCTCCTGGTTCCCTCCAGAGATGGGCCCTCCTTTTGTCCACCGATACTTGATACTCGACACTCGGGGAGGAGAGAGTCACTTCCTGAGTTCACAACCTTCGGGTTGCCTACGTTTCCCTCATGCTATTTGGCTTTCTTCAAAGCATTTGGTTTTTCAAGATTACATTGTTTTATATTAAATTATCTGATAGGAATTTTGTTTTCCTGACTAGATACACTGCCTAATCATGGTGGGTAAAATACAAATAAAAGACGCAGCTTAGCTTTTGATTCCGAGGTTAATAGCAGAGCTGAAGAATTTCATAACGGTGCTGTGTAGAACATAACGTGACCAGTGGCAATTCTGTACCCACAGACTGTTATGGGGACACAGAGAAGGTGTTCTTTGTAGAGAATTTAAGCATAACAGGGACTTGATTTGTGAGCATGGAGGTGATTACGAGACAAAATGATGGAGGAAAAAAACCTTATGAGAGAGTAACAGTGACTAGTACACAGATGAGGGAACTGGGGGAGGGCGGGGGAAGGAGTATGTCTTGCCCAACGCTGGGGAGGGACTAGGCAGGGCAGAGCCATGACACATACCCTATGGCCTAAACAAGAGAAACCCACTCCCACAGTTCTAGAGGCTAAGGCTCCAGCATCAAAGTGACAGGTGAGTGGATGCTCTCTCTGAGAGGTCTTCCGGTTGCCAATGGCAGCCTCAAGTCTTGGTGTCCCTGGCTTGTGGGTGCATCATCCCAACCCCTCCCTCTGTTACTACGTGATGTTTTCCACGTGTGCACCTTGGTAATCAAACTTCCCTGTTCCAGAGATTGTAGTCACTGGGAGTGGGAACTACTGCGTCCTACCGTGACATGTCCTGGGAGGGTCCTAATCCTGTTCATCATAGGCTGGCGTATGAGGAGATGGGTGTGTTTGGTGATAAAACATGGTTTCAGTGGGGTTGACAGTAAAGAGTCTCTGCTCCACCAGCGCGCTTCCCCGGGCAGTCAGACAAACCGCAAATTCTCCTTTACCAAGCACATAAAAAGTAAAGCAAGCCAGGACCTTCCCCCAGGTCATGTGGCCTGCTGTTCCAGTCACTCCTTCCATGTGGCATGCTATCAGCCACCTGCCACCTTCCACCTTCTGGTGGAAGTCCACTCTGCTACGCAGGTCTGCTGACCTTTCCTGTCCCTCCCACAGCTCAGCTTCCAGAGAACCACAGTGCTGTCTGCCCAGGGTGCTCTTCTCCTTGAGTCTCCTTGGCCATGGGTGACCTCAGAGCTCTGAAGGCACCCCTCCCCCCACCCCCATCACTTCTCTGATGCTACCATCACCCTCGCTCTGTTTCTCAGGGGTTTTGCAATCACCTGAGTGATCATAACAGCCTTAGTGTGCTCACATTGCCTGGGTGCCGGACTCATGAAGACCATGTGACTTTCCTACTTAAGTCCGCCAGTGCCTCCTTTGCCTCAGCATGCAGATGGGCATCACCTGCCCATAGTGATCTCTGAAGGGCATGTTGGTCGCTTTCTTCTTTTAATCCTTCGTGACAGGTGTTTTCCTGAAGATGTGACCCCACCCCCCACTTAAACACTACACTTGGCTGAACCCCACTGCATGCCCTTTCCCACAGAGCCGTTTGTCGTCTCCTGGCCAGCACTTATCTGTCCAGTGCTAATGGGATGTGAAGCAGGCTGCTGTGGAGTGAGACGTGTCCTGAGAGCTCATGGGTTTGAGCACTTGGAGTGGCTGGTGCTGTCTGGGGAGGTTATGGAACTTTGTTAGGACACACAGCTTTGCTGCAGGAAGTACATCCCTGTGGGTGGGCTTTGGGGGAGTTATAGCTTTGACCACTTCCAGTTCACTCTCTCTCTCTCTCTCTCTCTCTCTCTCTCTCTCTCTTTCTCTCTCTCTCTCTCTCTCTCTCTGCTTCCTGAGCGTCCACTTCTTCTTGGCATGCCAGCTTCTCCACTAAAAGCTGCAGCTGTGAGACCACCCCTGGGGCTCTGACAAGGGCTGCAGTCTCTGGCATGTCTGTTGCAGCGAAGAACATTTGTAGGGTACTAGTCCCTCCACTAAGAGGGCAGAGGGGCGTCATTTGTGTTTCTGGGGTGGGACACCAGAACTGTGGCGAGACCAGGATGGGGTTTACCAAGTGAGCCCAGAATTTGGGGAAGCTGCTGACATCAGGTTGGGGGCGACATGAACATAAGCTGTTCCCTTCCCATCTTAAGCTACGTTTTCCCCTAATTTAAGGCATTCCTCTCTCTAATTGTGATGTCCTGCGGATGATTTCTCTTCCATATTTGACACATCTCTTCCATTTTGCCTGTGTCATAAGCTGCTTTGTGATGCAGAGCCACACTTCTCCCATCCTGCAATTTCTCTATATTTCTTGAACTACTGCCTAGGTTAAGGTCCGCGCTCAACTCTCATGCAATTCATCTGCTTTGCTTGTTTCTGCACCTTTATATCAGAATCAAACATTTTTAGACAATTAAGCAAACACACATTTTTATTTTCCTATATATTCGATCAACAGGGAAGTAACAAAAATTCTGAAATCGTTAGAACAGGTAAACCTACATACTAACACCCATGCAGTGTAGCTAAAGTGGCAACTTGGTGCACATTTATAGATGTAAACAATTTAATTTCCATATTTGCATATGATTACGATTTTGCTTTATTTCAATAACGCGTACTCTCAAAATAAGACTAGCGGACGCATGGTTTACACCTTCGACCCACAAAGCTGGATGATGAGGAACAGCAGTGCAGATGAGAAGGAAGAGTCTGTGTCAGGAGACAAGCAGGAAGCCACGGGGGCTCCAGCTAGTGCCAAGCTCAGCAGCTCCAGTCACTGCTGAGTTCAACAAGCGAAGGAATGTCACTGAAGGCTTAGGTGTGACCGTGTTCTTTAAGGTAAGGGTGGGGTATGCTGCTGGATAGCTGCGCTGCTGTTTATCACCACAGGTCTACAGCGGTTAGGGAGCGGGGGACACAGAAATGTTGGCTATGTGGCACAGAGGTACAGTGACACCAGAGGGGTCCGTTTACAGAGGCTGATTGTGCAGCTAGACAGGGGTAATTAAACATGCTCTACTGACATCTTGGAAACTGGTGAGAGTGCTTGCTCAGAGCTGTACACACACACACACACACACACACACACACACACACACACTGGCTGTGTGTGAAGCAGTGAAGATCATGGTAGCTTGTTTACTAATTACTGTGGAAACCGGGAGCGTCTAGGTTGGAAACAGCTATCAAGGGAAGGCTCTGTGGGAGGGTCATAAGTTAGACTCAACTTTTTTAGTGGCTTAGGAACAAATATCATATAATTTCCCCCTAAAACATCATATTTAGATGTTGCAAAGAGCCAGCTTCAAGCCGTTACCTCATGATGAAGATGGCACCAAGTGGAGCCATGTGCCCGCCGCTGTGGTTTGAAGGAGACACACACACTTCATTCCCCCAATGTATGCTATGAGGGAAGGTTACAGAAGCTTCTGGTAGCTGGTTCTTAACCTGTAAATCACAAATTCACTGACAAAACTGACCAGCCTCTCTCTCCAAAAATATTTACAGTATGATTATAATGGTAGTAAAAATACATATGTAAAGTAGCAACAAAGATAACTTTATGGTTGGAGTCACACAGCAAGAGGAACAGTATTAAAGGGCCAGCACCAGGAAGGCTGAGCACAGTACTAAAGGCCCCAGCATCAGGAAGGCTGAGCACAGTATTAAAGGCCCCGGCACCAGGAAGGCTGAGAACCACTGTTTAGAAGGTGCAGCTTTGTAAGAAGAAGTGAGTCACTGGGGGCAGCTTTGAGAGCTTACAGCCTTTCTCCACTTCCTCTTCTCTCTCTCCCTCTCTCTCTCTCTCTCTCTCTCTCTCTCTCTCTCTCTCTCTCTCTCTCACACACACACACACACATACATAATACATACACACACCTCACACACATACACACTATACCACACATACATAAATATGCATACATACACACACATACACACACTACACACCCATGCACACACACATATACACCCACATGCACACATACCTTATGCATACACATGCATATACAATACACACCACACACATACATATACACAAACATACACACATACACATACACACACATGTACACATGCTCACACACATGCACATGCCCACAACACACATACACATACAGACATACCCCATGTACATACACACACACATAAGCATGTATACACACATACACATACCTCACTGGGCACAGGTATACACACACACACATGCATGCACACTCACTGTGACAGATGTGAGGTCTCAGTTGCTTGCTCTGGCCACCCACTTCCATGCCTTCCTCATTGTTATGGACTCTCCCTCTGTAACCTTAAGCCCTAACTAACTCTTTTCAGAGCATCACTTTTAGGCATGGTGTTTTATCACAGCACGAAAAACTAATAGATGCAGCTAATAAAGTAAAAACCTTCTTTGTTCTGTTCCCCCAAAAAGTCAGTAGCAGGAAGTTTGGACCGTTTAGCATAGTGGAGAGAAGCCCTTTACCCATGTGTAGGGTACTTGTGTTCAGTCTGCAGTCTTTGAATCTAGAGTGATACTTGCTGCTGAGAAAGCAGCTCTCTGCCATGACCACATGACTGTTTACATAGCTCGTATGGTCTTGTTCCTGGGTCAATGTGAGCTACTCCGCACCTGACCCTGCCAGGCGCCACCTAACCAGGTCTCTGGAACTCAGAAGCTTCTATCAACCAGCAGAGATAGGGCCGAAGCTTGATGGAGGCCTTCGGAAGGTGTGTCCAGAGTCCATGGCTCTGGACGGTCAGTGCGCCTGCATAGCCAGCTTCCTGAGCATGTGAGGTCTCCGCCTGAGCAGGTTGGCCATACACAGAGAAGGTGGACAACTCGCTTATCAGATGCCCACGGGGGCTCTAGCCACAAGTGAAGATGAGAGCCAGAGGCAGGTGAGGGCAGGAGATGGGGAGGAGTTTCCTCTTCTCTCAGAACACTGTGGAACACTGGGACCAAGTGCAGCCTCTACAGAGCGCCAGCAGCTGGGGCAGTGAGCCAGCCGGACAGCTTAGCCTTAATCGCACTATCTGATGAGATAAATCACCTGTTGTACTGCATCTGCTAAGACAGGGTTAATTTCAAATTTATTTCTTTTGGATGAATATTTGTATTCCATAATAGCAAGAAAAAGTTTAAAGAGTAGACAACCAAAAATCATCTCTCTTTTACATTGATCATTGATTTTTGCCATCAACACTGAATGGGCAATGGAACAGGGTTATTTCTAAGAGAAACACATACTACACGCACACATACATACATAAACACAGAATACATACAGAGAACACATAAAGACAAGATACTGCATGTACACATAGAAACATGAAGTGTGTATACAAACACAGGACATACAGAGTACATGTATAAATGGAACACACACATGAAAAGCACACAAGCATAGAACATGCACACAAACAAAGTACAGAGACAGATACACAAACAGAACATATACACGCTCAAAGACAAGACACATGTACAAAGACATGGCATACCCATGTACAGATAGAAGACACAAAACTGAATATACACACAAACATGCAACACACACATATATAGAACACAATGCAATGCATAAGCATACCACACACACAACATATACAATCATACAACACATAAACACACATGACATAAACACAAGACAGAATGCTAGTATACCGTGTTCCCAGGAAAATGACTTAAACATCTGGTGACCTATACCATGTAATTGGACCATTTTTATTCCTGCATAAGTAATTTATAATGATCTGATTATGGGCAAGATTATGGTACACTCTATTCTTAGGAGTTAAGTATGCACTTAAAATCAGTCTCAAGAACAGCTATGATCACATGGTGAAAACAAATTTAGCAAAATGTCATACAATAGCCTAGTCATTCCCCTCAATCTGACATCTCTCTCTCTCTCTCTCTCTCTCTCTCTCTCTCTCTCTCTCTCTCT
>OU015745.1:143976206-143994103 GCA_907169655.1 Acomys percivali | reverse complement strand
CTCTCTCTCTCTCTCTCTCTCTCTCTCTCTCTCTCTCTCTCTCTCTCCCACCGCCGCATTTGTGTGTGCGCGTGTGTGCACATGAGAGTTGGCCTGCCTGCCATATGTGTGCAGATACTCTTGGAGGCCGGAAGAGAGCATCACATCCTTTGGTGCTGAAGTTATTGGTGGTTATGGGGCACTCAGTGGCTGCTGGGGACCAAGCCAGGGTCTTCAGAGCGATAAGCACACACTGTTAACCTCTGAGCCATTTCTCCAGTCCCTCTTAGGACTTGAGGTAAGTTCACCTCACCTCTGACATCCCATCAGAGCACACTGTATCTGGAGATGATCCGGCAGCCCTGAGGCTCTGCTTCTTCACTTCACCATGACCCCAGTGGAGGCCACAGACTGGTCAGGTGCAGCTTACTGCTCTCACCGAGTCCAGCCCCTGTCTAGCCACTGAGTACACACAGAAGGCCCACTGGATTCTGCGTGACCTACAAGCACCTGGACCTAACAGAGCAGGTCACCCTCCAAGGTGAGGCTGCCCAGCAAAGTTTACAAAAGGTGAAAGTGTGCCTGTCTCTGTTCCATCCCATCCTCCTTAGAGCTAGAAACGAGGGAGTAGAGTTTTGTTTTATCCCAGGGGCAGAACAGAAGTGGAGCCAACAGCCTAGTTTGTGCTCCCAGAGATGCCTCAGAGGTTGTAAACATACTCAAGCCAAGTATGCAGGGGCTGAGGGTGTAGCTCACTCAGTGCAGCACCTGCCTTGCTTGCTCGAGATCCTGGTTCAGTCCCTAGAACACAGAAACTGAGCACTGTTGACAATCTCAGCACTCAGGAGGCAGAGGGGGGAAGGCAGAAATTCAAGATTCTCCTCGCCTGCATAGTGGCTGTGAGGCCGGTGTGACCTACACAAGCTACTGTCTCTCCCCACTCCTCAAAAAACAAAACAAACAAAACAAAATCAATCCAAAAACAAGTCCCCAGAGACTATGGATTGGAGACTGTGTCCGTAGCCTTGCCCCCCCTCCCCCCAGTGCACATTAATCTCTTTATCACATCTTGGATAGTCACATCTCTTCAACATTTAAAATAAAGTCCAGAGCCAGGCTTCACCCCAACGGGCAGAAGAGATTTTGCTGCGGGTTCTACTCCACCCTGGGCCGGCCATGGGATTTCCTCTGTGCTACTCCAAGCTGAGCTCTGCCGACTTGGTGGGCCTTGAGGCTGGCAACGTGAACCCACAGGGATGAGTTCCTCCCATGCTGGAGGAGCTGTCCCTGGTGGTTGTTCACTCAAGTGTCCAGGAGTCAGGGCACGTGCATGTCCACACCACCGCTTGTTCGCGGGTCTGAGCAGGCCCTCCATCGCTGTCCTCTCTTGACCCTTTTCTTTCTTTTATGTGACACACTGAGAGACGACTCCCCCCCATGCCTGCAGTCTCTCGTATCTTGTGTGTGTGGTCTTTATTGTTGACTTGACTCAGTCTAGAGTTGTCTGAGGGAGTCTTGGCTAGAGGGTTGCCGCAACCGTACTGGCCTGTGGGGGTGTCTGCAAAGCATTTCCTTAGTGGATAGTTGATGTAGGAGGGTCCAGCCCACTGTGGACAGTGCCGCCGTCGCTGAGCAGGTGGGCCTGGGTTGTATTCGTGAGGTAGCTGAGCGAGTTCCTCCACGGTCTCTGCTTCAGCGTCCCCACTTCCGAGTCCCCACCTCGGCCCCTGCTCTGGCTTCCCTTGGGGACGGACCAAAACTTGTACACAGGGCAAGTCCTTCCCCTCCCCAAGTTGCCTCTGGTCTTAGTGTTTGTCACAGCAACTGGAAGCAAACTAGGACAACAGGAGTAGAAGTTGGAACATTGGAAAGAGGATTCTTTTTTTCCCCTTGTGGGGTTTGGAGTGAGAATGGCCCCACAGACTCATGTCTGAGTGCCTGGGTCACAGTTGCTGAAAGTGTCTGGGAAGGATTAGGAGGTGTGGCCATTTTGGAGGAGACGTGTCACGGAGGATGGGATTTTGGGTTTCAAAAACACCCCTGCCATTCTCAGTGAGCTGTTTCTATCTTCCTTGTGGCCACTGCCTCAAGATGGGAGCTCTCAGCCACGGCCTCAGTGCCGTGCTGAGCTTCCCGCCATGATCCTTACGGACTCACCCTCTGAAAGTGTAAGCCCTAGTAAACTTGTTCTATAAGTTGCTTTGGTCAAGGTGCTTCATCATGTCAACAGAAAAACAACTAAGACACTCACCAGCTGCTGTTTATAGGTGATCCGCATTTAGACCTAACTTGACTGCGTGTTTGTCCTTCCCTTCAGAGCTTCCTCCTGCCGTTCCCTAGCACTCACCGCACAGGGAACAGACTAGGTGTTTGTGAGTGTGTTGGGCGATGGCTCTGTGCTTCCAGAGCTTCCAGTGAGGATTTTCCTCCTGGGGTGAGCATTTAAGGGGCCTACACTCTTGGATTTTTCACCCTTGGGTGTGCATTTAAGGTACCAGCATTCTCAACAGTCTTAAGGAGACTGGATTACACCATGTTGTTTCCCAGCAGAATTCAGGGATGGTGTAAACACCAACTGTGTGGCCCTGGGTATTCGTTGTTCTCTTCCCCCCCCCCCCCCGCGCCCCCCATCTCACCCCACCCTGTGCCCAGAGACCCACAGAGCTTCAAGCTTTTGTTGACAGAAACACCGGAGTCTTGAGTAAGAATAGTCGCTTGCCCCTCCCCGCTCCTCAGCTGGCCCCTCCCAGCTCCCCAGTGGCATTCAAAACTTTACCCCTTAAGCCTAAACAAGACCACTGATGAGGCTGACACTAGAGAAATATGTGGGGAGGCCCCGAGGATACGCTAGAGATATGCCTCGAGCAGGAAATAAATAGATGTTTTGCATTTCCAGAGTCACCGAGAGCAATCCCTGAGCATTAAAAATCGTGCACCCACATGGAATAATTGGCAGTGAGATGTGAGGGAATCGCATCGAGCTGATCTACTTACAATGGGATGAATGGCTCCTCACAGCCAACTGCCAGATGGGCCACTGCAGTCAGTGACTCCAGCACTGAACTTCCCCCAGGCGAACAGACAGTTTTACCACCAACTGTGGATGGTTTTTTCCCCCCTTTCCTTCCTTTTCCTGAGGTGGTCTGGCACTAGTCCAGAGTATTCTGAGATCTTGCAGAGGGGGAGGGGCACCTGCCCAGTGTCTTGTAGTTTCTTGCTGAGTGTGCTGAGCCTTAGAGGAACACAGAGGGCCTGGATGTGCCGAGCTTTATTCCTCTGCAGTGATGGCTCAATCTGTGGTAATTTACAGGGATAAAATATGCATGGCTGTGTCACCTGATGAACGGGGATGGGACTGTAAGGACTTTTTGTTGGTCAAATAGAATCATCAGAAAGGCCTCTGCACCAAGGGGACTCGGGAGCAGATGTCAGGAGACAGTTGGCAGGGAGACAGTTGGGAAGCAGGAAGGGTGGGGCCCGGGGGCTCCTCAAGGACTCCATGCTTGTCTCCCAGGTCGTGTTTGGTATGGAGCCCAGTTACCTGCTTTAAATCTGGAGAGTGCTGAGATGACAGAGGAGACTTGGCTAGGACAACATCCTAGAGTGCGGCCCAGGGGCCTCTGGGAATTCCTAGGAGCCTTTCTGTTCACCATGAGGAGAGAGCACAATCCACAGCACCATGGTTACACAGAGGCCTTAAAGTAAGACCATGGTGACATTTTTCTTTTTCCACTGAGAGGTGTTCACACTCTGGATATAAAGGGTTTTTCAGAGTGTTTTAGACAGAGGCAATGGGACAGAGAGAGGAAGGACAAGAGGGGGACATGAAGGGAGAAGGAAAAAGGGAAGGAGACAGGGAGAGAGAAAGAAAAGGATAAGTGGGTAACTGGCAGATAGACAGTGGGTAGCAGACGACAGAAGATATAGTAGCTGGCTAGATACATAAACTTTACAGAGATGATAGATGATAGAGATTGATAGCTGATAGTGGATATCTATATTTTTAGATTATAGAGTTATAGGTATAGATAGATAGGTAGGTGAGAGATAGACAGATAGGTAGATAGATGATAGACAAATAGATGACAGGTAGACAGTGGCTAAGAGGACCAATGATAGCTATTTCATAATTTGTATGACTTTTAAGTGACAGAAAATGAAGTAGATCCAGATTGGAAGAGGGAAAAGTCTCTGGGGAAAGGCAAGAGCACAGCTGTGTCTCCAGGTGGACTAGGAACGGAGACACTCTACAGCTGGGGCTCCGGATCGTTTCCCCCCATTTCTGCTTGTCCGTGTGGCAGTATTCCTTTTCTTCTCACAGGGGACACTGTGAACAGAGGCGTTAACAAGGGGCCTTTAGTATACATAAAAACATACTACAAAAACCCAGCAACGTAAGAGCCCATGCAACGAAGCTCATTAGAATTTCAAGTGCATTTTCTTTTCTGTGTCTGGGCCGCTGATGACAAACCTGCAGGCATCGGATCCTCCAAAAGGAGCCGGAAAGTGACCTGAGGTGACATGAGGTAACAGGAGGATTGATTGGAGACCAGGTGTGACAGCCTTTCAGTTGCCGCTGTTTAGCTCTGCGCAGACACTCGCCGGGGCCCACAGTCCTAACTAAATGGTGGTATTGATGGGCCTAAATAAAGAGAGCGTTTATTAGAATAAGAACTGGCCTGCAGCCATGAAGATGACTCTCGGGAATCCAGGCACTGGCTGGGGACAGAGTGGCTTCTGGAAGCAGGGAAAGAGGACTCAGTTGTTTGGGCTGACATGAGGGTCCCACCTGGTAGGACCAAGTTTGAAGGTCCAAGGCCTCCTGCCCTGTTCAGTCTCCAGGACACTGTGCCCAGCAAGCTCAGACATGTCCCAAGCTTACCTGTGGGGATTTCAGTAGATGACAAAGAGGAAAGGAAGCCAAGTGAGAATGGGGGTGGGGGGAAGAGAGAGAGAGAGAGAGAGAGAGAGAGAGAGAGAGAGAGAGAGAGAGCTGTTATAGTCAGTTTTACGTATCAGATGAGGAAGGCAAGAGTCTCACGGGATCAGATGGTCCTTTGGGGTCACCTTGACCACACAGCGATGGCCGGCTACAGCCTAGCACTGTTCCAGGGCTCCTGCCCATGTCACTCATCCAGCAGTGACCATATGCTTCTCTCAGTATTTATTTCAACTCCTGAATTTTCTTTGTAAAAAAAAAAAAAAAAATCCACTTTTATTCTGGATGCTGCTAGCAAGTGGATGCCATTTTAAATAGTGAGGCACGACAAAGTTTTTTTTTCTTTCATAAGTCATTAAAATGGATATTAAAACCTGTCTTCAGTCATTTATCTAATAAGATGCTCCTAAATTCTATTCTTAGTTGCGTAACTGCCTTTGAAACAAGGTGGAGTTATTTTTCATAGTATTAGCCCAGTAAGTAATTGACTTACCTTGAAGATATTGTAAAAAGTAAACAGGTAGCATTTCTACACTTTATAGAAACATTTGATTAAAATTAGCTAAAGAGGTTAAATAAACAGACTTAAAATATAGAGTGGAGAGATGGCTCAGCCATTGAGACAGCTTGATGATTTGTGGACGACCAAAGCTTGGCTCTCAGCACCCATGTGGGACAGCTCACAACTGCCAGTAACTCTAGCTCCTGGGCACCCAGCACCCTCTTCTGGCCTCACGGATGCTTGCACTCACATGCACACACCTATCCACAGGCACAAACATATACACATAAGTAAAATTGAGACAAATCTTTAAACATATAAAGTATAAAATAAGGCACATTCATAATGCTCATATATTCAGTCAAACAAGCAAAGTGCCTGTATACTAATATATTTTCTAAGAGTGACTCACTCATAATCTTTGTAAATTAATAACTCAAGCATAATTTCAATAGCATTTTGGTATTATCATTCATAATTAGGATTTTAAATTTTAATTTCACAAACTGCCCCCACTGAATTTAAGCAGCATGTACACTGAAAGCAGGATAAACATGACACAGAATTCTCCTGACCTGGTCCTTAAGGCTGTTCTTATTTTCAACTCATAATGTATAAACTAAAATCCCACACATTTGTTACAATAAATGGTCAGTTAAGACACTGTACTTTGGCTTGGTTCTGGGACCTCATGAAGTTGTGGGAATAATTTACTTAGATGATCAATTTCTGTTAAATATATATTTGCATTGTGGAAAATATATAAAACAAAACTGTTTCGTTTTTAGTTGAAATTGTGTTTACATTCGTATTTTCACCTCCCCAGACTGAGACTGCACACCCCACAGCAAGGCTCTGGAGTTTTGTCTCTGCTCGGGGTGGTACTCGGCTGCCACATCTAGGGCTGTAATACAGTTCACATGCATGGGGCCCTCCCCAACTCCTCCATGTGCACAAAGTCAGGGTGACAGTCCCTTCAGACGGCCGTAGCGATTCCTGATCTGTGCAGCATCCATTGGCCGGCACTGCAGATGTGGCTGTCTAGTCAGCCTCAAACCTTTGATGTACTCTAAACTTCCCTTACTCTCAACTGTGCCTGCATGAGTGCGAAAGCATCTTCAGCACAGGACCTGCTGAATTGAACGCCTTTCTGTGGGTCTCTGAGACTGATGGATGGCTCCCTCCTGTCTAACCACAGATCTGGGCCAGCAGCCCAGGGATCTTGTCTTACAAAATAACACACTGTCTGCAGGATTTCCTTTAGTTACCCTGTGCCTGCCCTTGTTTACAGGCACACGGCCAAAATGAGCCATGTGTGGCTACCATGTTGGCTTGTTTGTCTCAGGAGAATGAGCTAGGATACCTGGGACCAGCACCCTCATCTCTAAAGAGGCTTCCTGAGGCTGTCCCTCCTGCCTCTGTCTGTTGTCTCTGTCCCCTCCTATCTGTTTTCTGGCCTGGCTTGGTTGTGCCTCTCAGTATCCTAGTCAGGGTACCTGGTGAGCTCAAAGCTTCTCAGGTGCTGACATTCGCTACTGGCAATTCATCCTGAATTTTCTAGAAGGCTTGAATCAATACATTTCCAAATCAGCCTGATCTCTCTAGGTTATCACAAATTTTGCACAGTATAGACTTTAGAATCCACACTTAACTTTCTTGCAACACTTGTGGGAAAGTGGCTTCAACCATTTTTCATTAGCAAACCCTCATACAGCAAGTATTCCTTGGCAGGCATACAGCCACTGAGCTAAGCAGTATTTATCCCATACGTATCAAGACGAGGGATGGTTCTAGCAGAGTGAGGTAGTTTGCCTAGGAACTGAGAGCCCACAAAGCTGCCTTGGCCCGGTGTTCAGGGTTTCTGCTCTGTGTCCTTCGGGCATCTCTCCAGCAAACCAGTGCTCTCGAGCAAATGTCCACAGATAAGGGAAGGATGTGGCCCGGGGTGGGGTGGGGGGAGGCTTTCAGCCGTGCAGGGGATTCCCACCTTCTGTTTCCACAGTGGGAACCCCCAGTGCTGTGGGTGAGGACCCATAGGGAGGAGCTTTCCCCAGGCTCTTCGCAGGAGAGTCCCTTCTCACTCTATGGTCCCTGCTGTATAACCTCAAAGGAGAGGTGGTTGTGCATACATTTGTCCTAAAATTGTAGCCATTCTTGGCCTAATGCCTGCCTCACCTTCTGTCTTTCTGCCTCGTTTTCCCCATCTTGGAAATGGGCTAACTTTGGTGATTCCCTCATAAAAACGTTCCGTAAGTAACCAAGAAATCTCAGCTAATTCACAAAGCCTCTTCAACAGCTGAAATACAACCATGCTCCATTTCCTCCTTTCAGAATGTCTGGCTAAATGTGCCAGGTCTCTCTTCTTACATATTCGCTTTCTCCTTTTTTTTTTTTTTTGGTTTTTCGAGACAGGGTTTCTCTGTGTAGCCTTGACTGTCCTGGACTCACTTTGTAGACCAGGCTGGCCTGGAACTCACAGCGATCCACCTGCCTCTGCCTCCCGAGTGCTGGGATTAAAGGCGTGCGCCACCACGCCCGGCTTTTCGCTTTCTCCTTAATGAGACACCATGGCTGCTCTTTCCCATAGGCACTTCATCCAGATCCCCTTTAAGAAAAAATTAGCCCTCAATAAGAAACGATCAAATTCTACACTCACGGAGTTAAAGCAATCCAGAGAGAGTTTTAGTAAAAAAAAAAAAAAAAAAAAAAAAGGAAGCTACTGAGGGTAAAAAGCTGCCTTGAATGCTACTTTTTCAGCCATGAGGGTAAAGGAGCTGGAACAGGTGGCCTCAGGAGACCACAAGGATACTTCCTCGTTACTGAGTTATTTCCTGTGTTTGGAACTCTGGTCTCTTAATCCTTTTTCATTTCTCATGTTGGTGTTGCCAGAAGTCAAACCCCTCCTCTGTTTTCCCTTTCTTTCTTTCTTTCTTTCTTTTCTTTCTTTTTTTTTTTTTCTTTTTGATACTTCTAACAACAGACCCTTCCTGGGTGATGTTTGTCTGACCTTTCACTTGCCTTGTCATAGAATTCCTGTAACAGGATGTGTTATCACAGCTTTATGAGTTAATATGATTTCCAACTGAATCCGTCGTTGCCTTGGAGGAGGTGGGGGCAAGGAACAATAGCACGCCCATTACACAGATTCAGAAACCAAAGTCTTAGACTCCCAGCCATTGTAGGGCAGGTATAAATTGATTTGGATACATATTTAGGAGACTGGGACTCTCTGGGAGTTATGGGGACAGCAGATCTCTGCTTACACTTTGGGTAAGCTGCATCTCCTGAGACTTGTTTAATGTTTAGGCTACCTGTTGGTTTAATTGTTGATACTTCATTTCCCTCCCAACATGGCTGGTCTGTTGACACTTGTTTTTTAAACTTTATTTTATTTGAGATATTGAAGCCTTTATCTGCCTCCCACCAACCCTTTAAACCTGGGTACAAGAAAGAATGTTAGTGGGGAGAGGGGGCACAGACCACTTTACTTCTTCCAGATGTTTAGGGTCAATTGGGTTCTGTTGGGGCAACACCAATGTCTGCCAACAGCAGATGCCATCCTGTGCAGTCCGATGGAATTCCTCTCTAAGCACTATCCTTGCCACCCAGTTACAGGCTTTCCTTAAAGCCTGAAGCCTTCTTGAGTTCTTCATCACAAGTGGTCTCTGGATGGTGTCTTCCTGTATCTGCAGTTGTGACATACCCAAGTGATGGCTCCAGACAAGACACCACCTCTCTCTTGTTCGTTACTACCTGCCAGGATCTAGTCTAGAACCCATTCGTGTTTGCTTGACAAAGCGAGTTAGTGAGAGTCGTACACGGCACAGGAGGGCGCTGGGTTCTGGCAAGGCCAATGACCACACTGGTAAAGCAGCCGCCATTGCGTGCTTTCGTTGCAGTGTGGGTCTTGCTCAAAGGCCTCAGAGTTTGGATATCAGATCTTGAGCCAGAAGAGCTTAGGCTTTTTCCTAGGAAGTGACGTGCAATTCTTCCCCTTGACCGCCCAAACTTTGGATTTAGTTTGGGGAATGAAAGTCTGTGGAGTAAGGACAACAGGTCCCTTAAAACCTCTTTCTCTTCTGCCTCCCTCTCGGATTCTGTAAAGCAGCCTTTCCTTACGGACGTCCATTTCAATTAAGGGTGTATCGGGTTGAAATGTTATTTTCTCAGGCCTCTCAGTTGTGTATATGTATAATCCTTAGAACATGTGTGTTTTCCATTAAATTTAGATCTTTATGTTATTTATATTAAGCACTCAAATTAGACCGTGCTCCTTTTTTATAGTGCCATAAAAGCCCGGAGTGATGAATGGCGGTCAAAACATAACTGTTCTCAAACCTGTCCTGACTCTGCCCTTAATGTTTGAATGTGGGATGGTTGGAGAGTGACTGAAATGTCTGTGAGATATCAGGAAAGGATTCAAGAAAAGAAGCAACAGCCTTGGTGGCTCAGAGCTCATCTCACGCTTGGGTTTGGTAGAGTGATGGCTCAGACCATTTCAACAGAGAGGGCAGTGTGAAGGATAAGGCTGAATGACAAAGGAAAGTTCTAGGGGTACAGAGCTGCCCTCACCTCACCACCACAAACGGGGTCTGCTAGGGATCTTGGCACAATTGACTCGTGCTTATGTTTTTAAAATGCAGCTGTGTGTGGGAGGGGGGCTGATGTAATGGCTCAGTGCTTAAAAGCACTCACTGTTCCTTCAGAGGACCTTAGTTTGATTTCTCAGCCTTCACCTGGAGACTCAGAACTGCTCGTATTTCAGTTTTGGGGATCCAGTGTTCTCGCCTGCCACCCATGGGCACTGCACACACACACACACACACACACACACACACACGCATGCACGCACATGCACACACACACACACACACACACGCATGCATGCACGTACACACACATACACGCATGCACGTGCACGCACACACACACACACACACACACACACACTGGACCATAACAACCTTCAAAGGTTGTGTGTGCCCCTCCCAACCCATTGGTTAAAAACTCAGCCTGAAACACTGTTTATTTTGTTCTTCTGTCACCACTCAAGGACTCAGCAATTACAGCACCATCTTGGAGGTAGAAAGCAATCCCCCAGGACCTTAGTCTTGTACTTTCCAGCCACTTGTGAATGGACATGTTTCTGGGAACCAAACGCCAGTCCTCTGCACGAGCAGCAAGTGCTCTTAGCCACTAAGCTGTCTATTCAGCCCCAGCTTTGAGATTTAAAGGCCTGTTTGTCGTCCTAGCACATTTGTTCCATCAACAGTTCAAGCAAGCATGCAATGGAGCACGGTGTCCACATGCGCATCCTTTGAGGACAGCCAGCTTGCAAGTGATGCAGACTCAGTCACCTGAGTCACTGATGGACCACAGAGCTGGATATAACTGGACCCCTTAGAATGGAGTCGGTGATTATAATTTTCATAGCTTCTGCTTCCCCTGACTTATTTTGCTGTATAAGGTGACCTTCATTAAGTCTAAAAAAAAAAAAAAAATCTAAAAAGTAGCCTGACATCATGCTGAATTTTTACCCCTGTTCTTCAAGAATGATCCCCTTTTGGGACGCTGAATGGTGTGGAGTGTCTCAGAGAGGGGTGCTTTGTGTTTATTTGGTAGCCAACCCTCTCCCTGCCCCTCTTCCTCCCCCCCTTCCAGCAGCTGCAATGAGAGACCAAGAAGAAGACTCTGCTGCCTTTTGTTAAAGTGATCGGCTAATCTCATTTAAATTCTCGTCGCATTTCTAAGATGTCCTGCCTGGTCCTGCGCTCACAGGGCCTTTGTGTTGCTGAGCAGCAGTGAGTACAATGGACTCTTTCCAGGCCCCAGGGTGACATCTGAGCTGCTTGCTAGTTCCGTTATCCTGATGTGCTCAGAGGAGCCCTGTTGCATTGAGAACAGTTACAAGCCTACCATAGCAGGTGGCATCCACCGTTTGCCTACAGTGTGGCCAGAGTGGTTCTGAGATCTTTCTGTCTGAAAACCTGCCTTCCTACTTTCAGCAACTCTCTGAGTCCAAGCATCAGCTGGGCTCCATCGGGACAATGGGTAAAACATGTAAAACATGTAAAAAAAACATGGAGGGTCCCTGGAGAGAAGGGGCTGGCAGCAGATCATCCCAAGTGCTGAGGAACCATGGACAGCGCCTGCTGAGTCCAGGAACTCCTGGCCTTCTGGCTTTCTTCTCCTTCGATTCTTGAGGCCACAGTCTGGGGACTAGGATGACAGATCAAACAGGGACAAGGACACATATCTGGTATATTTATGCAGATTTGTTAATCCTCCATAAATGATAGAATTGTAGGAAAACCAACAAAATCTTAGGTATTGGGTTAGAGTAAACTTTCAATATTAGAAAACAAAATTTTACAAATACCTAAAACTGACCAAATGAAGCTAGTTTTCCCAGGATATTTCAAACAATGCAGAAAAAAAAATTGAGAGTTAAAGTTAAGACCGTCTCCCAATTCCACCCTCCTGTAGAAGGCCAGCCCCTCAATTCTGAGGACACTTGAGGTGGCATTCTTACCTCAGGGTTAGCTGAGACTTAGAGAGAGCCAACATTTCACCTGATGTGAGGCCACAACTCTCAGTATTAAAACCAGACAAGCGAATGCATGCCACTGGGTTAGGAACGCGAAATTGGATAAAGGGAGTCTGCTATGACTGGTGCTGTTTTATTTTTCCTCAGACGCTCTGTGCCTCTCTAGACTCTGGACACCTGGCTATGTGGCACTGTGATGTGTTCTTACGGGGAGGCAGTGTGAGCACCTCATGAAGAATCTGTGTGTAGTCAACGAATCATGAATATTCTAAGGGAGAGTGGTTACACATTGTAGTGCCAGTAGAGAATCCAGGACCAGGGTCAGTTTCTGGTGGGCACCCGCGGTGGCTTGAGGAAGCGCACACCCCCCTGACAGCGCTGGGATCAGCTGAGGCAGAGTGATGTCATGGACATGACAAAAGCTGTTAATTAATCCTACCTGGGATGGAAGCACAAGCCGGAGTACACTGCAGCCAGAATGCTGATGCTTGGGGCGGAACAAGGACACTGTAAAGTGTTCTTCCAATCCCTAACGCTAGGATCTCTGTGACACCTGGAGACTTGTTGATGCTGGCATCCGTCTTAGAGGAAGAGCCAGCCCCACTGTCACAACCCAAAGCTCCAGTCCCACTGAACAGGACAATCCCATGTAATCCTACTGTTTGTCTCCATATATGACTGCAGTGCCTTGGTTTGATTCCACTGTGTTTAAGGTAGAATGCATTTGCATCTTCATTTGCATATCTATACCACCTGTTGTCATTACCTTTGTCCACATAATCGCTGCAGTCACCTCCTCCTCACCATCACCCTGTGCCAAGTCCTTTCTCTCCGTGAGTTGTTTGTACTGTCGCATCTCCCATGCTCATGGATTGAAAGATGGATATTGTAAAAATGGTCACCCTATCAAAAGCAGTCTGCAGTTTTAGTGTCATCTCCACAAAAATTCCTTTTTCCGATTTTTACTAAATTCAATTAATCAGTTTGAGGCAGGGTCTCACTATGTAGCCCTGTAACTTCCTATGTAGACCAGGGTGGTCTCAAACCCAGAGATCCTCCTGCCTCTGCCTCTGGAGTGCTGAGATGAAAGGTGGTGCGGCCACCACTTCTGACTCAAGCTTGTAGCATATAACACACTTTGTTTATATTTATTTATTTATTTTTAATTAACTTATTCAGATTACAACTTAATTTTTCTCCCATCACTTGTATCCTCCCATTCTCCCCTCCCTCCTGCTTTCACCCTACTTCCCTCCCCTAGGTCTATGACCGAGGGAGACCTCCTCCCCCACTATGTGGTCATAGGCTATATCAAGTCTCATCTTGGTTGCCTGTCTATCCTTCCTCTGAGTGCCACCAGGGCTCCCCTCTAAGGGGAGGTGGTCAAATATGGGGCACCAGAGTTCATGTCAGAGTCAGTTCCCGCTCTCCACACAACTGTGGAGAATGTCCTGTCCATTGGGTTCGATATTTACTACTTGTAATGCCCTTGATTAGTACACTTTGTTTCTTGACCAGATTGAAGCTGCTTTCAGTTCTTCACAAGGTACCTACCTGTCTTTCCTTTACGGAGACGGGCCCTGCAAAGGCTGCACGAGCCACTGACCTGGAAGGAAGGAGAGCACAGGAAAGTTGAGGACCCATGATTCTAGAACAACAGGGAGGCAGTAAGAAGCGGACTCAAGCTCTTCTAGCCATTCAGTAATGGAGGAAAGGAGATGGGTTCTGATCGACTTAAATCGAGAGAGGGCATACATGTTTGCTGTTAGTATTTTATGATTCAAAACCCCTATAACTGCTTTATTGTGTCATTTAAAATAAACACGAAATAGTCTCATTTGCAATTCCAAGTATGAGTATTTTGAACTAAATACTTTTAGGTGTGAAATCCAGCAACGAACGATGCATCTTTCATCTCAAATAATTATCTCGGTTACTTCCCAGTTGATGTGATAAAATGCTCCAACAGAAGCAGCTTACTGGAAAAGGAAGGGTTGGCTCTGGCTGCAGGTCCAGGTCCGTCATGGTGGAGGGTCAAGGTGGCTGGAGGTGGAAGCAGATAGTCCCAGTGTGTCCACAATGAGAAAGGAAGGAAAAGGGGAGGGGAGAAAAGAGGGAAGAGATGGGAGAGAGAGAAAAGAGAGAGGAGGGAGTGATATTCCGGAAGAGCAGTGTACACTAACATCTGAACCATCTCTCCAGCTATGGTTTAAGGGCATTTAGAATTTCCAAACATCCAGAAACATTCTCCTCGCCCTCCCTCTCTCTCTCTCTTTCCTTTTGAGACAGGGTTTCTCTGTGTAGCCTTGGCTTTTCTGGACTCACTTTGTAGACCAAGCTGGCCTCGAACTCACAGGGATCCACCTGCCTCTGTCTCCGGAGTGCTGGGATTAAAGGTGTGCGCCATCACGCCCAGCTGCTCTTTTTTTTTTTTTATTAAATATTTATGTGCCTGTGCGTCTGCGTGTGTGCGCAAACATGTGTGCACATGTGGCCACAGCACAGCACACATGTGGAGGTGAAAGGGTACCACTGTGTGCTCAGTCATCTTTCCATGTTTATGTGAGTTCTGGGGATCACCAGGCTTGTGCAGCAAGCACCTTTACCTACTGAGCCACCTTGCTGGCCCAGAGAAATGTCTTCTTAGTGTCACTCCTCAATACCCACAGACGTGGTGCTAGAGTCTGTGAGTGGCAGAATCTGAGGTGGCTCGGGTTGCTCATGAAACGTGGGCCATCGTTATTTGCATAGAACCTGCCGACCTCTTCTGGCGTATTTTCAATTACTTACAATACATAATGGAAATAAAGCGCTGTAAATAGCTGCTTGTCTATATTGATTGGGGGAATAAGACAAAAGAGAAGCATCTGCACTCATCTAACATAGACAATTAAAGTGTTTACTTGTTTACACTTTTATATATCTGAGTATTTTGCCTGAATATGTGCAAGTGCACACGCGTGTGCCTGGTGCCCATGGAGGCCAGAGTTCTAGAACAAGGGTTAAGGATGGTCACTATGTGGGTTCTGAAATACAAAGGTCCTTTGGAAGCATTCCTCTCTGTCCATCTTTGCAACTCCCACAGATTCAATTTTTTTAAAAAATCAAATATTCACTCTGGGATTGATTGAATTTATGGTGGAACCCACTAATACAAAGGGCTAAAGGTATTTCTCTTGGTCATAGCATTTTATCTAATTTATTATTTGTAATGACACATGGTAACTGCATTATATGGACTTAAATGCTGCATTTTAACGCATGTACACACTGGTGACCTAAGCAGGCGGATTGGCATGTCTGCCATATTGGAGATATGTGGCCTTGCTTTGTGATGGTCCCATTCAGTGTCCTCTGTCCACAGTCAGCATGAGTCATTACTGCAGTCCTCTCATGTCACATAGCCATGGGAGTGGAGATGGACAGTAGTCAGGAGCTGTGGGCATCAGCCAGGCTGTGACCTGACAGTGCCAAGATCTGTGCAAGCCTGAACCTCCACTGTCCATCCTGAGCCTATTGGCCCTGGAGCCTCCCTAATCTGTCAGCTATGTGACTTAAAACTGTGATGTCCGAGTGCTTCACACAGTGAGTAGGAAGGGCCACGGCAAAAGTGAGAGACAATATAGAAATACACAAGAGGACTCGGAGGAGCAAGAGCAAAAGAAAGTTGGAGTTCAGGCTACTAATCTGAACTTGGACATCGGATGTATCATCACTAGTGCGCACACATAAGATTATTTGATTGGAAACATAGCTCAATGCAAAAATTACTGTGTGGTGTTTCTCAGACAGAAGCCTAATCACACAGGTGCCCAGTTGCACAGTGGGATACAGCGGCATAGAGGACCCAGACCCTGGAGCACAGTTAAGCTCAGCTGGGCATTCAGTGGCTTCAGAAAGTTACATTCCCAGCCTTATGTTATTGACCTCCATTAAATATCTTTTTAAAATTGCACTGTTGGAGCTTAAATAATCAGAATCCAATGGACACAGTGCTCCATCTTCCTCATTCCTTCTGGAACTCTACTGAGTTAGGCTGTCTTCATTTTAACCCTTTTCCTGGAATTTACCATTACAGTTTTTGCCTACCTTTACCCACTGGTGCAGGTGTAGAGACCAGCCCCTCACTTCTCCTCTGCAAGGCAATCTTAGCTCCTACCCTGTCTCTAAAGGGAGGGAGCCATTTCCCCTCCTGCCCTATGCACAATAACTTCAGATTTGGTTTCAGTATTTACATGGTGACTGCAAACATCATGGTTGGGCCCAGGGGCCCTCAGATTGCATCCTTCCCACAGACATGCTGTGTTATGCCTGACAGGAACCCAGTCTTCTGTCTCTTCACTTGCCCTGTTCTGTGTGCAACTGCACTGACTGGTTCTTCATCATCAAACACAACTGTAGCCATCTCAAACTATTTCCCACACTCCCTCTCTCCTTTCCCCCATGGTAACAACCAGCCACACTCATGGAATCCCTGGTGTCTAACCACACACCAGATTGTGGGAGGCTCCACCCCAGGCTGTTTGTGGGGGTTTGTACCTGTGGTACTTCATGGTTTTTAAAAAATAATTATTTTGTTTTATTTCATTAAAATTTTTTATTTTATTGCATATGTTTTATGTTTTGACCTTGAACTCTGGCTCTTCCTCCTGCCTTCGCCTTCTGAGTGATGGGATTTGCATGTCTTTCCGACCACCCAGAGCTCTTGGCTTTAAAGTTGGCATCTTGAGAATATCTGGAGACCTTGGTGGGACATTTCTGCACCCCAGTCTCTCCTTACCTTTAGTGGTTCCTCATTCACAGAAGAGACCCCAGTTTCCCCTTTTAATGGCAGCTGTTCTTCTTCCCCTGGTCGCCATCTTTGGGTCTGCTCCTCTGTTTTCCACTGTTCTGTACTCAGCTCTTTGGCAGTGAGAGAAGGGAAGCACCAAGGGAGTGCTGCTCAGCAGTGGAGGGTGACTAACCTGCTCCTTATGGCAGGAGGTCCGAGGCCAGGGTGGAACTGGCCAAGTCCTGTGAGGGAGGGCCTCCTCTGGGTGGAGCTGGTGAGGGAGGGCCTCCTCTAGGTGGAGGTGATGAACTCACAGAATTGCACCGATATTAAACTAAATTGTGAATTTTTTTAATTTTTTTATTAATTTATTCATATTACATCTCAATTGTTAGCCCATCCCTTGTATCCTCCCTTTCTTTCCTCCCTCCCGCTTCCCCCTCTACTCCCTTCCCCACCCCTCTAAGGGCCCCCTGTGCATTAGAAGCCTGCTCCCTTCCTCTGCTTAGCCTATCCCAGCCCTCAGCAGCCACCCACCTGCTTAGCGATTCTATAACTTCACCCGCGGTGCCCTCCCTTAGCCACACCTAAGCCTGGTTGTTCTTTGCTTTCACATGCACACTAAGACACGAACTGACTAGCTCCCAGGATCAGGTGTACAACAACTAATGCAGGACAATCATAGTCAGGTGGATCTAATAACATTTTAATGAAGGTCAGGTGAATAAAGTGTCTATCTCACATCTTAAAGTATTTTACTGTACTGGATCTTAGAACCTCAGCATACTGTTTTTTTCTTTCTTAAGTCAAGAACTTGCACATTAAAAATATTAAGAAAAAAATTTATGTGCTTGTGTGTGTGTGCGTGCTCACGTGTGTGTGTCCCTGAAGCTAGAGTTACACCTGTATAAACCACCACACACTGGAGCCAGGAGCTGAACCCAGGTCCTCTGCAAGAGCAGTGTGAACTCTTTACCACTGAATCATGGCTCCCCAGAATTTGTACTTTTAACTAAAGAGAAACACATTTTCTATTCTTGTGATGTTAGATACTAAACCCAGGGCCATGTGCACCATAAGCACTGCCTGCACTAGCACAGAGCCACATCCATGTGTACCACAAGCACTGCCTACACTAGCACAGAGCCACATCCATGTG
>OU015745.1:143958440-143967426 GCA_907169655.1 Acomys percivali | reverse complement strand
AGGCAAGCTTCTGGCTTTGGGGCTATCCCAGGCAAGCTTCTGGCTTTAGGTTCATGAAAAGCGTTGAGCGTGACTTTGGGCTACACCCTCAAAAGACACAGTTGTAAAGTCTACAATTCTTAAAGATCAGGGGTCTCTGCGCTCCTTTTACCTTGTTCTCTCTCTTCAACCACTACTCTGTCTAGTCTATTTTTCCTCTTTGTGAGATTTAAGCATCCTCCCTTGCATCCTCCTTGTCACTTATCTTCTTTGGGCTGGTGCATTGTTCTATGTTTATCCTGTACTATATAGCTTAAAGTCCACTTATAAGTGAGTACATGCCAGGTGTGTCTTTCTGGTTCTGGGTTACCTCAGTCAGGATGATCTTTTCTAGCACCATCCATTTGCCTGCAAGTTGCATGACTTCCTTGTTTTAATAGCTGAGAAGTATTTCATTGTGCAAATGTACCGCACTTTCTTTATCCATTCTTTGGTTGAGGGACATGTAGGTTGTTTCCAGATTCTGGCTATTATGAATATAACTGCTATGAACATAAGTAAGTGCCTTTGTTGTATGGTGGGGCATCTTTGGGGTATATTCCCAGGAGTGGTATAGCTGGGTCCTGAGGTAGAGCTATTCCTAATTTTCTGAGAAAGCACCAGATTGATTTCCAAAGTGGTTTTACAAGTTTGTCCTCCCACAGGCAATGGAGGAGTGTTGCCCTTTCTCCACATCCTCCCAAGTATGTGCTGTCACCTGAGCCATTCTGACTTGTGTAACATGAAATCTCAGAGTCATTTTGATTTTCATTTCCCTGATAACCAAGGATGTTGAGCATTTCTTTAAGTGCATCTCACATATGAGCGTGGAGATCAGACCTTGGGAGAGTGGGGTGGGAGTACAGATGGCCTGTAGAGAAAAAAGAAACTGTGGGCAGGGGCATCTCTGAGACAAGATGAGACCTAAGTCAAGGTAGGCTTCTGGGAGGATATGAAGGGAACTCTAGCAGAGACTCCTAGTTGCATGAGACTGAAGAGGGCATCCTCTAACCAGACAAATCTCCTAATAGAGCAAGGGGAACACCAACCCACCCACAAAAACTTGGACCCAAAATTCACCCTGCCTACAACATGTACAGGGATAAAGATAGAGTAGACTGAGCAGAAATTGAGGGAATGTCCAACCAATGCCTGGCCCAACCCAAGACTCACCCCATGGGAGAAAGACAAACCCTGACACTATTAACAATACTTTGCTGTGCTTGTAGACAGGAGTCTAGCAGAGTTGTCCTCTGAGGAGCTCCACCCAGCAGCAGTTCAAAACAGATGCTGAGATTCACAGACAAACATTGGGAGATGCATGGGGAGTCCTGGGGGAAGGGCTGGGGAAGGAGAAAAGGACCTGGAAGAGACAGGATCTCCACAAGACCAACAGAGCCAAACAACCAGGGCCCAGAGGGGCTTGCTGAGACTGAAGCACCAATCAAGGACCACGCATGGACTCGACCTAGGCCCCCTGCAAAGACGTAGCCAATGGGCAGCTCAGACTTCATGTGGGTCCTCCCTCTAGTAAGGGGAGCAGAGGCTGACTGTGACATGGATTCTGTTGGCAGCTTTTTGATATCTTCCCCCTGGGTGGGACAGAAGAGGACACACTCAGTCCTGATGCAGTTTGATGAGCTGGGGTGGGTGGGAAGTGAGGCCCCTCTTTTCAGAGGAATCGGGAAGGGGAATGGGAGGGAGGGAGAGAGAGACTGGGAGGTGAGGAGGGATGGAGATATGACCAGGATATAAAGTGAAAAAAAGAGATCAAGATTATTGAGAATTAAAATCACAAAAGGTGAAAATATTGAAAATATAATTTTGGAAAAAAATAACTTAAAATACCTGTATTTACATTTTTCAAAGGGGAGGGGTTGTGTGAGAAACCAACAGAGCACACATTAGGTAACTTTACAAAACAAAATAGGAAACAATAATATATGTGCCTTTACAAGCATATACACTTAATCCAATGTCATGCGGGTCTAATACTTATGATCAAATGGCTGTGGTTGCAAAGAAATAGGCCAAAAAGCAAAATTTGTACACATGTGTATCTGTGAATGGGGGCTGTGTACACATGTGTGCCCGTGGCTAGAGGCTGTGTACACATATGGACCTGTAGCTGGAGGCCATGTGCAGGTATGTGGCTGGAGGCTCTGTGCATACAGGTGTGTGGCTGAGGTCATCTGAAGTTAACGTGACAGTCAACTTCAGTGTGTTGGCAAGAAGGACCACACCTTATCCAATGAGGCGCCTTCCTATGCAGCAACTCCAAACCCAAGGTTATGAGAAGTGCCATCTTCCACAGAGGCAGATGCACAGATATCTTCATGTACTGAGGAGGTTTTAACAAGGTGTGAGCGTACTCAGTTCCACCCTCGGATGAATGTCACAATAGCGTACTTCTGGAAATTCAATCAGCAAAGACGTGCATGAAGCAAACCAGGACTACCTAAAGCCTTTCTGCAACTTAGACTCCACCAAACAGCAGCGTGCATGCTTCCTCATCATACTGTGCTTATGAGTATTTTTGAATCAGTCAATAACTTCCCTGACTTGTTAGATGAATGAGAAGAGACTTTAATTCATGAGAAGGAATTTAATTTACCAGGAGAGAAGTCAAGGAGGACACAGAACTATAAAAGCTGTAATTTGAGACTATAGTTTTCATCCTTGGTGAATATGTGGCCAGTCTCTTACTCAGAATTCAGTTCTCTTCTTGCGCAGGCCCTATGCGGGTCAGTCTTAAACGTCACCTTAGCGCAACCTAGAATCACCTGAGAAGAGAAGGAATTGCTTAAATCAGATTGGTCTGTGGCTATGTTTGTGGGGGGATTGTCTTAGGTTGGTGTAGGGAAGACCCCGCCCAAAGTGGGAAGCACCAGTTCCCTGGACAGAGGGCCCTGAGGTACCAGACAGGAGAAGGGCCATGGAAGCTGGCAGCGGGCAGTGCCTCTCCCTGGTCTTGGCTGTGGGCACGGTGTGATGAGCTGCTTCAAGTTCCTGCCTTGACTTCCCTTCAGTCTTCAATCGTGAGCTGCAACTCAGCATTGTAAGCCAGCTAACCCTCTGTCTCTAACTCGCTTTCATCTCAGGGTATTTGTCACAGCAACAGAATGAATAGAACAGCCGCCCCCAACCCCTATATTATTTCCCAGGGATTCTTATTTGCAGTCTTGGGCTTACAAGATTCCAACATTTGGGATTCTACCCTTTTGGGATTTTGAGTTTGGGGATCTGAGATTTTGGAGATTTTGATCCAGGATCGTGTCCTTTGGGACTGTGAGAGGATCTGGGTTGAGGTCATCTGAATTAACTATTTATAGTAGTGAAAATGTCCTCTATCTGTGTCACCTGATGTGCAGCCACTAGCTAGGTGTGGTGGCGGGTGTGGGAAATATGGATAGCACAGCTGAGGACATAAATCCATTTATTAGTTGTTTTATTTCTTTTAAAGGATGTTTTGTTATGTAGTGAAGGATGGCTTCACATTCATGATCCTCCTGCCCCAGTCTCTCGTGCGCCAGTGTTGTAGGACTGTGGCATGTTTTTAGCTAACATTTTTTATTTTATTTTTATTACCTAATATTTAAATCTAAGACATGGCTGACATGTTTGGATAGCACTGAATTTTATGCAGTAATCTATTTCTTAAAGATTTATTTATTTATTTATTTATTTGCTTGTTTGTTTATCGCGTGTATATGTATGCATGTGTGCACACCCATGGGGCTCAGAAAAACAATCTGTGGGAGTTGGTTCTCTCCTACCATGTGGGTCTCACTCAGGTTATGGTCAGGCTTGATGTCTGTTGTCTTTACCTGCTGAGCCACCTCATTGCAGCGATCTCTTAAAGGTCACAGGTAATGACTTGTCATTGAAAGATAGATCTGAGTAGAAAGCCAAACTAAAATTAGTGAGGAAACGAATGTGTCGTGAGGTTACCTGTTCCTCCTCCACTTACTCTAGATCCCTTTAGGTGGATAATGACTTCACAGATGTTCATCCAAGGACTGCATGTGTGTGTGCATGTGAGGGTGTATGGACATATGCACACCTCTGTGTAAAAACGGGCGCGTGCGTGCTTACCTCCCGCTCTTCTTTTCCTTCACAACATCCCAAGGATCCAGCTGTGTGATCTCTAGCCCCTCAGTGGCTTCATAATGATGGCATTATGTCCCATCAGCACACCCACCATTACTGCTTTCATCAGGGCTCTACTGCTGGGTACTTGTGCTGCTCACACTGTGCTGCAAACAGCACTACAGTAACCATCCACTCCCATGTCTGCTATGTGCAGTGTGGCCAGTGTTTTCTCTGGTTGTAAGCTGCCTGAGGAAATAAATCACAGAGAAAGATTTTATTTATTTATTTATATATCTATTTTAGTGTGTGTGTGTGTGCGCGCGCGCGCGCGCATGTGTGTGTGAGTGCATGTGTGTGTCACATGTATACAGGTGTGTGTGCACGTGTGTGTGCAGGTGTATGTGCATGCATGGGTCCATGTGTGTGCGTGTACCTGTGTGTGCGTGTGTGATGCAAGTAGAGGTCAGAAGACAACCTGTGAGGATCAGTCCACAAACTGAACTCAGGTCAGCAGGCGTGGCAAGTGCCTTTACCCCTCGACACCACCCCTGTGTGTACCCTGTGTGCTCACGGTCTCTGCAGTGTCAGGGGCTCACCTGTCATTGCTGATGACTGAACAGGTGTCCTAGCGGAATGTGCTGTGCTGAGATGATCCGCCTGCTTCAGAGGGATCTGCTGGAGATGAAATGGGCTGCACTTGTCTTCAACAGCAGAGGCTGCTGATAGCGCTGGCAATCAAATAAGATTCAATTTCAATACTCCGGTCCTGTCTCTGGAGAGGTCTCGTTTCTGCTGTGTCTTAAATCTAGAAATGCCCCTTGCAGACTCATGTGTGAGAGGCTTAGTCCCAACCAGATGGGTTTTAAGAATATATTTATTAATTCTTTGAGACTTTCATACAAGGCTTTTGACCAGATTCACCTCCGCCTCTATTCCTAACTCCTCCCAGATGGACCCAGCCTCCCTGACCTCCAATTTTGTGTCCATTTATTGATTTTTTTTAAGTAACCCGAAAGCATCTAATTTATGCTGTCCACTTACTCCCCGGAGTGGGGCCATCCACCGGATGGTATTTGACCTATCAGAGTTAAAGAAAACTCACTTTCCCGCCCCGAGAGGCTATTGACTGCTCCTAGATCCTCAGCTAGGGCCTGGGGCTCATGAACCTTTCTTTCCGATCTAGAGTGATGACCTTGATCGTGTGCAGCTCTTGTGTTGACAACCACAGCTGCTGTGAGCTCGTGCGTCGTGTTGTCCTTCCGTCATGACAACATGTCTGCTTCACTTTGGTTCCCTCAGGCTTCTGTCTACCCCCACAACATCCATGTCACTATTGTACCCACAGATGTGTCTTCCCATGCCTGTCATTGTGGTTCCCAGGGTTCCCAGCTGAGGAAGACTGTCGATAACCTTTTTCTCCCAACAGCACCTTCTAGTAGTGTAAGGCCTAGGCAGCAGGGACTCATCCTAAACTAGTAATAATGAAGAGGTTAAGATGCCTTACAAACATTTACAGCTCCCACTTAAAACTTACGTTGTAATAAACTTGCATAGGCATCGACATGAGGATGTCACTGCTCTGTGCTGCTCCTACCTTCCACTTCTCAATCTGGGGGGTCTCCGCCCTCAACCTCTCTCATATGACTCTTTTGTAAGTGATAATCTGATCCCTTGGGCAAGATAAGACTATGTGCTCTTAGGTCTAGCCTTCCTCTTTTCTCCCTGGGTATCCTCTGTCAGCCCTCCATGTATACTGTGCCATTTCCCTCATTGCTTCACAACATCCCTCCCATTCTCTGAAGACTTAATCTCTGAAGGTCCTTTCCAGTTAAGTTCAGTAGACAAGGCCCCTTCCCAATAATCATGTGCTCTAAGTGCTGTTTCTGTGGGGTTTTGACTCAAAGTGTCTGGCATCGTACGATGCACCCTCACAGGTGAGGTGGGGGAAGCTAGGGTGATGGGGGATTGTACTGGTTATTTTCTCAGGCCAACTTTTCTGGGCCATGAGATGCTCAGGTAGCTGAAGACGTTTCCAGAAGACATTAGCAGTTGAATCTGTGGGATGAGTGAAGCAGATGTTTTTTTGTTTTTTGTTTTTTTTTCAGTGTGATGCGCTCTCTAATCCGCTGAGGTGTGAATGAAGCAAAAAGGCAGAAGAAGGTTCAGTCCACCTTCTGCTTGGTAATTTGAACTGGGAGGGCTCTCCATCTATCTATCCATTTGCTGAAATGGACATTCTCCTTGGTGTCCAGCCTGCAGAGGAGAGGACGCGAGACTGGCGGGACCGTGAAAGCCAGCACCCTATAACAAAGCTCCCCCCTCCTGTCCCCTCCCCTAAGGCGATTTCTATCTTGATAAATATTTTTTTTTCAAGATTTATTTATTTATTTTGTGTACAATGCTCTGCCTGCATGAATGACAGAAGAGGGCATTAGATCTCATTATAGATGGTTGTGAGCCACCATGTGGTTGCTGGGAATTGAACTCATGACCTCTGGAAGAGCAGTCAGTGCTCTTAACCACTGAGCCATCTCTCCAGCCCCTTGATAAATATGTTTTGTACCTGGATCCATATATCTTACTGGCTGTTTTGCCGGAGAGCCTCCATCAACAGACTCACACCCCATCATGGAGCTTTTGTGACGAGGTTCAGTACGGTGGGAGACGGAGGGCAGGGTGAGTCTGCCAGGCTGCTTTGGGCTCTCTGGAGGACGTGGGTGACAGGGACGAGAGATGCGGACATGCGGCTGTGGGAGAGGGTCCTCTCCTTAAAGGTGCCACATCCCACAGGGAGGACTAGCACAGTTGTAAGTGGAGGCAGGGATGTCCTGGATCTCAGATAGTGTCCTGTTGTGGCACACAAACCTGGCTGTGTTCCACAAAACACCTTAATTTTTACTTTTATTGCCTTTCTACTTTAATTTTGGACATTTTAATCAAGGAGGCAAAATATTGAAAATGCAGATAACTGTGAGTTTATTTCTTCATTTCTTCATTTTTTTTCCATTTCCTTTTCTTCCATTTATCCACTTCAGCCATCCAGGTAACATGTATCAATATTTAGTGTGCAATGTTTTTGCCCATTACAAGCTCTCTTCCTCTCTCTGTATGTCGGGGGAGGGGTATTTGGTTTTTTTTTTTTTTAAATAAAACATGTTATAGACTCTTTATCTTTCTTTCTATACCTAATTAAATATGATAAAATATCCCCCCTGCTTGTACCCCTTTCCCCCTTCCCTCTTCCACTCTTCTCACCCTCCCTCCTTTCTTATTCCCCAGCTGCTCCTCAGAACAGTCCACCATCTGAATTTCTTGCTCTTACTACATTTGTCATTTAAATGTTTCCTTGGTTATTTAAAAATACTCATTCATTCGCTTATTGCGGTGTGGAAGATTGAACCCAGAGCCTTGTGCGTGCTAGGCAGGCAGGCAGGCAGGCAGGCAGGCTAGCACTGAGCTAGTCTGCCAGCCTTTGCTAGCTTTTAAATTAAGCATTTTTATAATGAGTATGGGTCCAGTTTTACCTTATCTCTAATTGACTCGACTTTTCTTTAAACTGAGCTACTGGGACTTAGAAATCCTAAGACAGTTTTCTTCCCTCTTTCCCGCCAACGTCTGTACCACGCGGCCTTCCCATCCTTCCTGTTTTTCCTCGTCTGACTCCTTGTCCTCTCTTCTGCCCTTCTAGTCCCACTTAAAGCCGTAAAGCTTTACCAAGCACAGCTATGACAGAACTGTGGCAGTAGTGTCACGGTTGTGCCTGTGTTTGCTGGCTGCTCGTCACATGTTCAAATCAAAGCTGTCCCATGGGGGACAGTTTTCATTCAAACCTCCACTTCTCCTCCTCTGCCACAGTGCACATAAAATCATACAGCCTGGGTGTGGCTGGAGACGCAAGAGCCTCCCGCTGACCGCTGGACTGTTTCCCTGTTCTCCTGCCCCAGGTCCTCCCTAGCTCTTCCCCAGATGTTGACCCATAGACGACCTTATGGAAGAGGGGTGAGGTTGCTGGGTATTTCAGAGAAGCATCCAAGGAACAGTGTCTATTAGAAGGCAGAAGTATGGTTGGTCTACTGCTGGCTGGCGGTAAGGAGTACTGTGGGATCTGTTGCCATGGTGAGGACTCTGGGCATGATGCTTCCTGACACTGAAAGGCATTGCCTTTTCAGACCAGGTCGCAGTGTGAGGCTGGGAGTAGGGAAGTCGCCGAGCGTGATGGTGCCCCGGTATCTTCTGGAGGTGCTTCTGTTCACACGGGTGTCTTCCATGGACCCACGCTCACCCTGGCTTCCTCCTACCTCCTCCTTGCTTGTCAGAAAGACCCAGGATCTGAGCCCTGTGCCAGGAGGTGGACCACAATTCACCCCTCACCGTCCGGGCATTGGCTTGCATGGTTCTGGCCCTATCTGAACCCAGGCTTCCTCTTCCAGGTGTTGGAAGGACAGTGTTGGTACCCGTATCCTTGGGAGTAAGAGAGTGTAGTGACCACACAAAGATGATTCGGAGATGGACATGCTCCCTCTGAGCAGCACCCAAAGGGCCCTGTTGAAAAAGATGGAACATTTGCCACAGCTCAAGTAACCCCAGGGTCACTCTGGCCCTGATGGCATGAACATGGGAGAGCTGGTGGGCTGACCAACTCAGCTACCGCCCAGGCCCAGATCCAGGACTCTGAACCGGTCCACCCTAACATCTACTCCACTCATGATGTTCTGTCATTGATGATGATCCATTGGAGAGCATGACGGGGCCTGTCCTGCCGAACCAAAGCCGCAGAATCTTTATGACTCAGCAGCAGTAGGCCTATCTGCGAGGAGTCTGTGTGAGGTCTAGTATTGATGGTGTAACAGAAGCCAGAGGTCTCGAACCAGAACAG
>OU015745.1:143950940-143953440 GCA_907169655.1 Acomys percivali | reverse complement strand
TATGAAAAAAGAAAAGAAATGAAAACAACATCCCCGTCTATGTGGTCTCTGGGTCTTGATCAGTCTCTGCCGCTGTGGGTTGTGCTCTTTTCAGTGGAAGGCCCTTTTTTTCTGCCATTGCTCACTGTCTATGAGGAGATCTGGATGTGTACACCTGAATGAGGTAGGTTGGCTGTGTGCTGGGAGGCGCCCAGAGTGGGGCATGGCATTGACTGGCCTATGCAGACTGGTACTGTCAAACATGTCCCACAGCCGTGCAAGCCTCGGGGACACCTCTGAGCCAGGCACCGAGGACAGCCTCCCAGTGTGGGTGTGCAATCACTTGGGCATCTCCTGCGACCTTGGGACAGTGGTCCCTGGGATGGGGGATGCTTCCCTATTCTCAATCACGGGCAGAAGGCAAAGAAGCCAAACAGCAGATGCGGGCCACTTGTGTGGCCCTGGATCGCTTGGTAGCAGCTTGGCATCAGCTGTGCCCTTGCCAACTAGCCCCAACAGGGTGAAGCAGTAAACAGCAGGGCCAGAAGATGCTGTAGAGGAAAGGACAAACTTTTTAATAGGGGTTGTTGTTGTTTTGCTTGTTTGTTTGTTTGTTTGTTTTGTTTTCCGAGACAGGGTTTCTCTGTGTAGCCCTGGATGTCCTGGAAATCCCTTTGTAGACCAGGCTGGCCTCAATTCATAGAGATCCATCTGCCTCTGCCAACCGCAGTGCTGGGATTAAAGGTGTGTGCCACCACGCCTGGCTTGCTGGGAGGTGCGGGGGCGGGGAGGGGCGGGTGGTGTGTTAAATGATGTATTTCCTCCCTTTTGCAAAAGGGGCTGTCATGTTCCAACCCAGAACCTCGACCAACACTGGCCTTGGGGACCAGGCACTAGGCCTCAGAGCACCACAACCATTATAGTTAGAATGCTGATAATTTCACTTTGCATGCCGGGGCAGGGTGGGCTTATGAGACATGCATGTATGCCTAAATCTGGTAAGTAGGGGCAATGGTTTGACCCTGACCTGGTCTGGCCCAGCTTTGTCTTGAGTGCTTGGCTACCAAGGCCCAGCTGTGCCGTAAGATGGTTGAAACGCATGAACTCCTGTGGACTAAAGGAACCGGGGCGCAGGAACGGAAATCAGGCCCACAGTCTGCCACCACAGCTTTGGGGAACAGGGAGTGAACACTGCATGCAAAGGCAGAGGACACTGGGGTTCCACGTGTGGCTGGCAAGGCTTGGAGGCGCAGCCTGAGTGGGCGGCAGCACGTGATCACCTACAGCTGCAGAGCAATGGCAGCCAGTGCTGCGGCGTCAGGGCTCTGCTGACCCTTCCTAACACACAGGGCCTGGCCATCTTGTGCCCAGCCCTGGTAAAGCACCATTTTATTTCTGCCTCGACATTTGCTTTTGCTAGGCTATTCTGTGAGCTGTCTTAGGGGTGCCTAATCCGGAAGAACACTGTAGTCCAGGCAGAAGATGCCCCATGCCTGGGAAACTGTCTCCATTTCTCACGAGATGGTCCCTTCCTCCCTTCCCTCAAAGCTTTCCCAGCCCACCGCCCTACTTGTGTGCATTCAGTCTTGGACCTAAAATTGAAGCACATCCTGACCCTGTAGGTCATTATTTTGTAAAGTGCTGGCTACGGACATGCGCCTTTGGAAGGGCCCTTGTTGAAATAATATCTTTACTTCAAGATCTTTTTGAAGACCCTCTTGGGCATGGTCTGCCGCCTGCATAGTGCCAAGAAAGGGGTTGCATGTTGGGACTTAGACACAGAATCAGCTATTTTAATCAGTTTTTATGCACCACTCAGAGATCAAAATTAGAATCGCTCATGTTTGCATCCTAGTATGTATTCAAGATAATTAAAAATCAGCCAGTGAAGTCAGAGAGCTCTTCCCAGGAGCCCCGAGGACTCCGAGGCAGCATTTCCCTCTAGGCAGATGGACTAGACTTTTCGGAGAGTCAATACGGACTCTGAATCCTGCTGCACATAGCCTCAAAGCTGCTAACGCCTCGCGGTCACCTCTGCCTGGCTGGCATCCTTCCGGAGTGGTCAGCCCCCGGCCGCATCTCATTAACAACCTGCAAGAACAGAGCTACACATGATGGCCTGTGTGGGGACGAATCTCTGAGCCTCTGAGCCCTGGGTCCCGCCGACTGCGTGATCCACCGCACTCCTCTGCTGCTGCTTTAAGACTGCAGAGCGCCCCAGCGGCCAGAGCAGGGGAGGGGTCCCCGCTCGCCTCCGCGCGCGGCCCGCCGGGCTCAGGCAGGGAAGGGCAGCACAGGGGACCCGGCGCCCAAGGCCGCCGCAGCAGGATGAGCCTGGCCGCGCGCCTGCTGCCTGGCTGCGGAGGGTGAGGCCGGCGCCCCGGAGGCCGCCGCCTGGCCGCGCTGCGCATCGGGGGGCGCCCGGCATGAGCTCGCGCCCGCGGCTGCGGCTGTGCGCCCGCGCCTGGCTGCCCGCGGCCCGCTGAGCCGAGCCGAGCGCACGGCGCACCTGGGCTGTGTC
>OU015745.1:143916504-143942856 GCA_907169655.1 Acomys percivali | reverse complement strand
ACACACACACACACACACACACACACACACACACAAAGAGAACCAGTGTAGTCTTCTTCCCAGGGTGGTATATAGCCCTAACTCTGCTTTTATCTCCTCCCATGGTCCTTTTTTTTCTGCTCACAGACTAGACACTGAACATGTGTAGGAACGTTGTACTGGAGTGAAGTCTGTCCTTTCACTCATGTCAACGTGTGGGCCATTGGCCTTTTATCTCAAGAAGATCCACGGTAATCCGGGAACTTTACAGAGGCTGTTCTCCCCGCCCTGAAGAGCACATGTTGGAGAGGCAGCAGAAGCGGAGTGGCCACTGTCTTTGACTCCTGCCACCCTTGACTCTTAATATTAATGGAGAAACAGAAAACAACGTTTGCCCTGGCTTTACGCAGGATGTAAACAATGCATCTGTGTTCCTTGCAATTTCGTCAGAGCCTTTTGTTCTTCAGCTCTCTGAACTCCGCCATATCAGAATCTTCTGCAAAGCAAGGACGTGGGTGGCGCTGTCACTCCCGTCAATCTCCTCTGGGGCCGCCATGATGGTCAGGGTCCTGTCGATCTCCTCTGGGGCCGCCATGATGGTCAGGGTTTAGCAGGGGTGGCAGCCAGTGTGCATGGGTCACAACAGTGAGATGGACTCCTTTAGCGGGAGAGGCTTCTTGCCTTTGGTTTCTGCTCATGTCAAGTGACTGAAGCACTGATTCTTAGTAGGGGCTCTATGTGGCCCATGGGGCTGTGGGAGGAAGGCCTCTGATTTTATCCTCACGCAGAAGCAGACATAAGTGAAGGTGAGGGGGCCACCATCCCCACCTGTTCCTCTGACAGAATTGTATAGACTGCATATTAAGTAAACATATTTCTCTTGAGGAAACTCCAGATTCATTTCTTTTCTCCACAGCCACCCTGCTATGTGTAAGTTGATCTTGGGTTCCCCTAGGATGTTGAAAACCCCAACTCCCAGGCTGCTTAATTATAGTGTTTATTTCTTAATATCAGCTGCAGAACATTTTTAATAAGTGATGAATAGAAGCTGCGGTACAAATAACAATGCTGTGTTATATGACTTGTGAGAATTCAGGAAGGAACTTGAGACCCAACAACTGGTGATGCAGGCAAAGGGCATGGCTGGGTGGCATAAAGAAGATGATTTCTCTCCAGATCTGCCTCTTACTGGGACCTCTCCTGTGAAATGTGGTCATTTGATTATCTGTTTCTCTGGCTAATGAAAAGGAAATGCCTAAAATGTGGGTGCTGGTTAGACTTGTCAACTTGACATAATCTAGAATTGTGTAGTGTAGAATCATCTTAGTGGGGACTGTCTAGATCAGGCTGGCCTGTGGGCCTATCTGTGGGAGATTACCTTGATTATGATAATTAGTGTTGGGATTCTGAGCCCTAAGAGGATACTACCATTCACATATTTGGGTCTTGGATGAGAGTTGAGGAAGTGAGCTGAGCAGTAAGCGTGCATACTGTGCACGCTCTCTCTGTTCTGGACTGTGGGTGTGAGTAGCTGCCTTGAGTTCCTGCCAAGATGTCTCAGACGGGTTGTAACCTGAATTGTATGCTGAATAAAAACTTCGTCTTTCTCTATAAAAATATTCATTTTTATTACACACACACACACACACACACACACACACTCATGAGTATTTTCCTGAATGTATGCATGTATAGGGTGTGCATGCCTGGTGTCTATGGAGACCAGAGGCTGATCGTCAGACTCCCTGCAAGCAGAGTTATCAATAGTTGTAAGCTGCCTTGTGAGCGTTGTGAACTAAAGTCAGTCGTGTGCAAGAGCAGCCAGTGCTCTTATCTGCTGAGCCACCTCTCCAGCCCCAACCCTTTCTCTCTTAAGGTTGCTGTTGTAAAGATATTTTATCACAGCAATAGGAAGTAAAACCAGGGTGCCATTGCCGGGACCAGCAAAGAAAGTCATCCATTTACTTCTTTGTCTGGTGAAAGGGAAAGGGAAGCACAGGAGACAGGAAGTGCTTTCAGACTCTTGGGACTCTGCTTCTACAAGGTCGTTAAATTGGCAAGCTGTCTGGTGCCTTGGCAGGAGGACAGCAGACCTTCAGGGATATGGGAAATTACAAGAGTGCATGTGTGTTAGTGCAAAACCAATAACTGCTAACACTGATGGCTATTGTTTAGAATAAACTTGATTGCAAACCCATGGAATAATTTGGCAAGGAAAATACTGACCTAGAGGTTATCTTGGTATTGGTTTTGAGTACTTATCTTTGCTTGGGGGTTGGATCATTTGTCCTCTGGGATCTCACAGCAGAACCACAACTTCATTGGTATGCACAGTCACAAGAAACCTCACATCCTCTCCTCCAGCCCCAAACACCTCTGTCGTTCTATACACAAGGGTGGGAAGGGCTAGGCTAGAATATTCTTTAGGCTTCAGCAGTGTAAGATACTCAGAGACAACAGAAGCACAAGTAGAGGTTGAGAGAATAACACAGCGATGGAGGGAGTGGCTATGGAGAAAGAGACTAAATACGTCAGGCCCAAAGCTGCAGCCCCTCTGTCCGCGTTGTCAGAGAAGAGGACTGTGGGTGTGGAGGGGTCAACAGAGCAGTCACCTTGAGCCGGACTTTGGTGAATGTCTTCTTCGCTGGACTTTCCCAGGTAAGGCTTAGGATGCCTGGGTAGTTAGGCCAGGTGAGAGGAGAGGAAAATGGGTTTCATATGAGATTTTCCTGGTCTTGAGACCAGGAGCCTGTAGGTTGGGAAGACCCCTCAGTGCTTTCGTTTAGCACTTTGTAGTTTTTATCCATCTGTGGTGCTGCCTCAAGTTATAGATGACATAGTTTCTTATACAGTAGCCAAATTCCTTCCCTCGGGAGTCTGACTCTGCCATCTAGGGAGTGTATACCTTTGGATGTTTTGATCTGTGTGGCCCACAGGGAAGGGTTTGCCTGGCCCCTGGTTGAGGTGGGAATAACAGACATTGGCTAGAAAGTTATCCAGGTAGTCTCCAGTGCACTGACATAAGCTGTTGGGCACCTTGGCATGAGGTAGTGGAGGCTTCCTGGATGGTAATGCATGTGAAAGGTTAGGGCTTGTCAGCTCTGTGGAGCTGTGAGCAGGTGATGGAAAGGACTCAGGTAAATATGGTCACTCCCTAGAGTGGGGACTAGAGTCACTCCCAATGCTGAATACGGTAGCTTGAGGATTGTTGTACATGTGTCTGGCATTGTCTACTATCATTGTCTGTCATTGATCTATTATCTATCAATCATCCATCATCTGTCTACATATCATCTGCTCATATATTATTTATATTTCTGTCATTGTCTACCTATTATCTAGCTGCCTACCACTTATCTATTATCTATTATTGATCTATCTATAATCTATTATGTATCTGTCTAGCTATCTATCTTGTCCATTTATCATTCATCTTTATGTAAGTGTTTATTACTTAGTTTTACTTATCAATAATGTATCATTTATCTAGCTACCATCATCATCATCATCATCATCACCACCACCACCACCACCACCTGTCTGTCCATCTATCTGTGATCTCTCTACCTGTCCGTTATCTATGTACTGATCAACCCCTCTGATCTATGAAATATTTCTCTGGCACACTTGGTGATGTGTTTAGTTTCAGAAGGTTTGCTGATGGGACTTGACTACGCTGTATGTTGCCCCCCCCCCCCGGACTCCTTTTTTTATTTTTATTTTATTAGCATCCAGAAGCCTAGCAGAGAAGCCCCTTGGAGCCTAAAGATAGCCACATTTTTCTAGGCAAGAAATTGACAGCAGAAGGGCCCTTTAGGTTACCATGTTGAACAAGCTGGATGCTGCCTCTAGACACCCTGGGAGTGTTGGACACGCCAGCAGCCCAGTGTCTGCGAACGAGCTTATTGCAAACCCAGCTAGCAGGGCCTTGGGACCACTTTTGCTATTGAACTTTCTTGGCGCCTACTCATTTCTTATAGGCCAACTTAACTGTTCAGGAACCAGGAACCATCCACTATGTTGTCAGAAAAGAGAAAACGGCACATGGGGTGAAGACTTCTGCCACTCACCGCATGCCTTCCCACACATATGATAAAATTGAGGACATTGATTAGTGGTGGAACTATCTCTGCCAAACACTGTGTCATATATATATATGACACACACACTAAAATAGACTCAAATATATGTTGGAAAAAGGTGTTTTTTTTTTTTAACTGAGATCTTATTTTAGCTATTATTAAAAATAACCTTTCCCTTCCTGGTATCTTAAAGAGGTTTATGTTCTAACCCATTGGCCATTTTATTGTGAGTCACTGAAGAAATGACCCTTTAGGGCAGCTGCTGTTAGCTGGCACTTCAGAGAACTGGACAAAAGGCTCTGCAGTCTGAAGGCATGCCTTTCCTGCTTACTCATCACTCTGTCAGGCCGATGACTGCTTCCCTGCTGCCACCGGCTCCTGAATCTCTGTTTCTGCTCAGGAGTCTAGAGCTCCCAGGAAATTCGTGGGAGATGACTCCGGTTTAAAATAGCACCAGGTCCTCTCCAATTGGGAGCTTTGAAGCCTGCGTGGTGCGGCACACACGGCACACACTGTTCTCTTTGGAGGGTCAGCCTTTTTCGTCTCTCCTCCACAGAAAGGGCATAAATATTTCCATCACCAGCCTTAATAACCTGCGAGAGACTCAGGAGTAATTGCAAACAGGGGGACACTTTTTTTTGGGGGGGATAGAATATAAAAATGAAACACTGCATGACTCAGGCTAGAACAAATCACCTCAAGCTGCGGAAAATGCTCCTTTCGTAGTTTACTGAGAGTGGTTTTCCCTGCAGCTTTCAACACCTTTCAGTATGAACTAGTTGTCCCTAGAACCCATCTCACCTGTAGAAGTCTGGACACTGGAGGTGTGTGACCCATGACACATCTGTTGGAAGGGGTACACAGGGGGTACCTCCGTTTGTACCCCACATCTCTCTCTTCTCGGTCATTGGGAGAAAACCATCAGAGTTTCCTTGTACAAGAGGAGAACGGTAAGAAAATGATGATGTCTCCTCAGAGGCCTGGAGGCCTTTGCCAGCCCCACGCTTGTCTAAATTCAGAGTGAGCCCTTCTTACAAGGAAGTGGAGATACGGTTGTCTTCTCTCACTTGATGAGGCCTTTCTGTAGTCTGAGAGCAGTGCGTCAGGATCCTACAGCCTGTGTCCTCCACTCAGGTGCCCCTAGAGGACCCCCTTCCATCTTCAAGCAGCAAGGGGAACTGGTATTGAATGACCTTCTTTTTTTTTTTTAATTTTCCTTGACACACAGGGCATGGGCATCACCAGTTATTATGGAACACCAGAAAGAGCCAGGACATGAAGTGGACTTCCTGAAGCCAGGGAACTCTTATTCTGGGCTCCTTGTTTTGGGGCGGGTAGTGATAAGCAGGAACACCACTCATTCTCACGACGTGGTTGTTTTTAAGGGAAATATGCTCTGGATGTTCTGGTTGTCAGTGCCCGCTAACGGCAGTCTTGCTGCCACACGGATATCGGACAACGCTTGGTTGTCACAGGTCTGGATGGACACAGGGAGGGTGATACTTGAAGGGAGGAGTGGAAACCGTGGGTATTGCTCAGCATCCCGCGATGTTCAGGATGGCCAAGGATGGTCTTGTCCAAATTATTGTTAGGGCCAGCACTGAGACCCTTTGTATGTTAGGCTGGAGCCTTGCTACAGCAACACGGTTTGTTTAACATGAGGCAGTGTCCCAGCTATCCCAGGTCTCCTTGGAACTCGCTGTGTGGTTGCTGTTGACCTTGAGCTCCTGGTCCTCCTGCCTTTGCCTCCTTAGTGCTGGGATTCCTGTTAGGGTGGACTCTCTATGCCTGTTTCATCCTTAGCCTCCAGTTTTATGTCATGGCTGTGAGTTCTAGAATAATCTCGGAAAGAGAAAGGAAGATATTTGCAATAAAATCTCAGTTATCATTTCCGAGCTACTGAAATCATAGTCCAAGGAGATCGCATCCTTTACCTGTTGTTCATTATTATTTTTTTCATAATTAAAAACAAAAAAATAAAGCAAACCCATGTTCCCCTTTACATCATTAAGGACAGGGATCCTGGAGGTATGCCTGAGCTCTGCCAGCCATTTCTTCCCTCAAGTGGTTATGCTAATTTGTGTTTGATCAGATGATTAAATTACAGTGTGATTAACCCTGTGTGCTAACCACTCAGAATGCATTTTCCTTCATCAGGCTGCCTGTATCTAGAGTGCCCAGGGCTGCCTGCTTGGTGGAAGCCTGCTCTTGCTGTGGACCTGGGTTTGTGTTTTTAAAGTCTTGTTGTTGCCCCATAATCAGGACAGGATATTAATGTCATCTGATTGCTCAGGCAGAGGCCAGCATGGAGATGCCTCAGAAACAAGTAAAGCCCTAGATGGAAAGTATTAATTACTTGGGGACACTCAAAGTGGAATATGCGAGAAGTGAAAGCAGCCACCCTCAGAGGAAGCTGCATGAGCAAGAAGGAGCACTTAGTCACCATTCCTTTTGATGCTACTGTTACCTGGCACTTGCCTGTGTCTGCGGCGGCCCTGAGAGCAGTGTTCTCTGACTTACCCATCGTTTTTGTATTGTTTTTTAAAATTACATGTATTATCTGTAGGCCCAGCTAGCAATCAATTAAGACACAGACACTTGTTATATTTTAAAATAGCCTTAGTTAACCTGGGGCAGGGCAGATATCAATCTTCTAAACTACCTCACATAGTGTGGCAGGCATGGGATCCCTGCCTCAATCCCATGCCATCTGCTTCCAATAACTTCTATCTCTATCAAGCTACCTCCCATCCAGCTTCCAGTAACTTCTATCAAGCTACCTCCCATCCATAATCCCAAATACTTGCTAATGTTCTTAGTCTGGACCAAATTCTCCATCCACACCGGCCATGTGCTTCTCCTCCATCTAACCCATGGTGGCCTTCCTCTCTTCCCTTCAGGTCTCTCTCGTCTCTCCTCCAAGCAGTCTTCCTTCTTCCCAGAATTCCTCTCTCTCCTAGCGCCACCTATCTCCTGCCCTGCCCAAAGTGGGGTGGCTTTTTATTAAGCAAAAGGTAGGTCAGACAGCAAGCTATATTTAGCATCAAAATATATCAAACCATCCCCCAATATCCCGAACATTTTTGTAGCAATGCAGCTTAAGTTCATTAGTTGGGTTTGTTTTTCCATGCTGAGTATAGCAGTTGGGTGAGGGAGGCTGAAGCTTGAAACAGTAAAGTGCATAAGAAAATGGGAACTGGTTAGGAGACAGGCTGAGGGGACTGATGGCGGACGGCTCAGTCCCTTGTGTAGTTTGAGGAGTTTCATGTTTGTCCTCACACCCCACTAAGGGCCTCTGCTCCTGCCTGGTGTGATTGTGGGGAAGCGGTCTGGTTACCATGAGTGTAAGTGCAAACATGATTTGGTCTGGCTGGTACTTAGGCTGTTTTTCATCTTTCAGTAGGCAGCACAGGACACTGCCTATCCTTGGGGTTGCTTACATTATCATGAGGAACACTGGGTACCAGAACCAATGAGCTAATGAAAGTACATGTAGAAAATACCTGTATGGGGCTGCAGAGATGGCGCAGGCCGTAAAGCATGTGCCTTTCTATGTGAACTTGAGCACCTGAGTTCAGATCCTTAGCAGGCATATTAAAAAAAAAAAAAAAAAGCCAAGTGGTGTGGTAGAGTGGCTCTGTCACCCCAGCACTGCGAACCCAGAGACAGTGGGACCTGGAGCTCACTGGTCAGGCAGCTTGGTTGAATTTTGAGTTCTAGTTTCAGTGAGAGACCCTGTCTCAAAAATAATAAGGTGAAAAGTGAAAGGGAAGTCACCTGTGGATTCTATGCTCAACCATGCACATGTACACACACATCTACATACACACATGTGCACACGTGCACATGCACACACAGGAATATGCACACACACATACATATGTACACACTCATGTGCACACATGCACGCACTCATGCACACACACATTCGCACACACAATGCACACACAAATACACACTCATGCACACACACATACACATACACAGGCATGCACACACTAAGGCATACACAAGAAAATGTTTACATAAGCACCATGCCTACTAATGAAAGTTACAGGGTGTCATTCCGAGACATTAAATTCTCTCAGCCTTGTTTGAAGTTCTTCACTTCCTCCACAATGAAAGGATGAAAACAGGAGGCACAGGAAGCCTCAGGTATCTCAGTGACCACAGGACACCATCACAGTGATGGTGACAATTTTCACTGTCACTTGAGACCCACTATCCAGACTGTTTCCTACAGTTCCCGGAGCTGGGAGCATGGACAGCCATCGGAGCAGGTGGGATTGGGGGCTGACTATGGCACAGTTGTTAAGTGCATCGTGAGGGCCTTACCTCCTGGCACCGCACATCTGTTTCACAGGGAGTGACGCCAGACCTATGCTGTTAGATTGCAGTCCCAGGCTGGTCATTGGTAGGTCCAGGAAGGCATTTGGAGGCCAGGTGACATGGTTTGGTGGTACGGCTTTTACGCTGCAGATGGCCGCTTGAAATTTGCTTTTAAGCTGAGCAATTAAGAATTAGGCTGAGCAAGTGAGATATTGACTTTGAACCTGTTATAAACATTGGGAAATTCGTTTATTTTTTCCTTGCCACCCACTCACTTGTTCAAGTTTGACAACTAAAGGACAGGCTAGTGGACTTCTATACATGCTGTGGTAGAACGCCCCCTGGTTCTGTGTCCGGCTGAAGAGCGAGATGGAAGAAGATTGAAATGTGTATCACACTCGTGTTTGCTGCCAGGGCCTTCCCAACTCCAAGCTCAAAGCCTCTGTCTCTCCTTAAGCACCTTGCTTTTCTGATGTTCTGCATGAGACATCAATTTTCTCAGCGAGGGAAAAAAAAAAAGTTAGAATCAAAACATTTAGTAAACTTTGAACTGGAGACCAAAATTAGATGGGAATGTGTTTTCAGTGGCGGCACATCAGCAGAAGGTGCGAAGACACGTAGGAGTCCTCCCACAGCGGAGTCCTCCCACAGCGCCATGTCAGGGTCCTCCCAGGGCGCCATTGCCTAGTGTCTGACTGAAGGGTATGTGGGACACATGTCTTGAAGATTTTAGAAAACGTCACCTAGTGATTCACTTGTGTTCAGACCAGCTAAAAGCTCTCCTAATAAGAATAACGTGTATCTTTGTGTATGTGCACAATCTGTGTGTGTGTGTGTGTGTGTGCGTGCACATGCACATGTTTGCACCACCTCATCCTGGGTGGGACCTTGTCTTAGCTGATGATTTCAAGGTAGAGTATGCCCTTTGATCTGCGGGTCCTGTCTGTGTGACACACAGTTTGTGGTGCTGGTGAGTACAGTGCTGCTATCGAAGTTTTGCTCTGCGCCCTAACCCCTCTCCTTGGCCCTCTTAGTCATCTAAAGCACCTGGGGTATCGGTCCATAGAAGAGTCGGATATCAGAGAGCTTAAAGAGCTACCTGGTTTCATTTCTGTTGGCTAAGTGGTCATGAAGTTACAGCTGTGGTCACATCTACAGGGCCAGTTTCTGATGCAAAGTTGGGTGAACCTGTTTGTCATAATTGCTGCCCTTTTCTGCACCCTGGGAACTATGCTGGTCTAATTTTATCTTATGAGGTGATTGTAAAGCAAGTCCTTGAGTGTTTGCTAGTGTTATCCCCGTTTGACCCTCAGAGGAAGCCAAGGCACTGAGGTGAAGTGACTCTCCCAGAGCCACAGGTGCGGCAGCTGGTGGAGCTGGACTTTCAACCTGGGAGGTTTAATCCCAGAACCTGACGCTCATCAAGCAATAAGCTCCCGGCACTGACACTGGCTATGGAGCACATACCACACCAAATGGCAGTTCACCCAGAGAACTGGAGATATACTATGCCAGAAGGTGAGGCAGTGGATGAAACTACGCAAACATTGCTTTTGTGTTTCCTTGAAGGGGAATGCTAGAAGGAAGTATTGTCATATGGGCGTGGTTGGGAGTCTTCCAGGTTTTGTTGTTGTGGGTTTTTGAGGCAGCCTGCCCTGGAGCTTTGGCTGGCCTCATTCTTGTTATGAATCCAACTATGACCTTGAACTTCTGACCCTCTTGCCCCCCCTCTCAGCTGCCCAGTGCGGTGTGCTGAGCTGAAGGCCAGGGCTCTGTGCATGCTAGGCGCCACTCTCCCAATGATGCCTCATCCCTAGTCCTTAGGATTCATTGCGACTACCCATCCTTGAGGTAGACTGTTTAGTCCCTAGGGTACTACTAATCACGTCACCTAGCCCACCCCACTCAGCCCACACCACCTCCACATTTCAACAAGCTAGTGTTCCCCTGCCACATTCTTATATCCATTCCTCTGGTGTCGGTATTAAGGACAAAACCTCCCGATTTTACTAGAAAATGCTAACCTGTCAAGCAGGTGTTCTGACTTCCATCTTTTCTAGCCTGACTTCCTTGTGGCCCATTGCAGCAGGTGCTCGCACCTTCCCTGAATTCCCGAATCTCAGAAGCCTAATATCTACTAACTAAACATGCCAGCTTGTGTGCCGCTGCGCAGAGCAGCTTTCTGCTCTGGATAAGCACTGCCCGCTGTCCATTCTCCTCAGGTCGCTACAGTCGATCACAGAGCTGGAGTGGGGCTTCACCGTGCTCTCAGTTCCACTTTGCTGGACCCATTGTGTAAAAAGATGACTTTACACCTCTGTTTAACCTCTTCAGACCTCCTCTGACATCCTCACACCTCCTCTCTTCCTGGGACCTTCTCTTTCCTCCTCAGATCCCAGAGTATCCTTTCTCCTCCAGATTCCCAGCCAATGCCATCCTCCCAGAAGGGCCAGAAGACCTTGGGACTGCCCCAGTGCGCACAGGTACCCCCTCTCTCTCACTCACAAGTACCCATAGACGTTGTGCTGTCAGCCTCTCAGTCCACTAGAGAAGGAGCGATTGGCTGCAGAGGCTGTTGGACACCGAACACAGCACAACCCAGGTGAGATCTACAGTGACCTCGAAGCCATGCTACTTGGTTGCCTTGGGAAGACGTGATTGGTTTGTTGGGTTGAGCAAGCTCCTCACGATTACAGGGAGGTGAAGCCTTGTGTATAAAGCCATACATCTGGCCCAGCTGTTAAGTGTGCTGTGTGGCCAGGAACCTTACCTAGGGAAGCCGAGAAGCAAGGGGGGTGAGCCAGTAAGCCGCTGGAGTCTCTTGTTATTTTAACCAACACAAGGCAACATTTAATGTTGAACTTTAAATGGAGGCCCCATGCTGCAGAACCCACCCACTACCTTGCCATGATGAAGGAGTAGACCCAAGCTTTGCCCTTCATCTCCCATGCCCCAAGAACTTTGTCCTTCACTGTATTGAGCTCAGCCTTGACCCCGCCTCTCTGGGCCAATGCACCAACATGCTGCTGCTGTCTGTCTACATGAGACAAGAAATGAAGGCTCCCATTCCCTCTTCTCCTGCTCCTACCTCAGGGGTTTGCTCTCCATGTCTGCATGGCTCCTCACTTGTGGCACAGGACAGACTCTCTGGTGTGGTTCTTTATCTCTCTTGTACCACACACTGCATTTCATTAGCATATGCTAATTTTATTTTTTATTAGCATATGCTAATTTTATTTTTATTAGCATATGCTAATCATGCAAACTGACTTGCGTGATGGTGACATTTCTATGTTTGTGTATGATATACTTAGATCACATTTACTACTTTGTCACCCTTTCACACACTCACCCTTTTCTTCTCTTTCTTCCCCTTCATACACTTAGGGGTCCTTTTACTTTCGTGCCTTTCTTTCCTCTACATTCTATATATGAAGGGAAGCATCCTATATCTAATGTCATGGCTTGAATGAAAACTGTCCCCTATAGACTTGTGATTGTGAACACCTGGTCCTTGGTGGGTGGTGCAGTTTGGGAGGTTATGGAACCTGTAGGAAGTATGTCACTGGGGGGCGGGTCTCAAGGGTTTGCACCTTGGCCCTACTTCCTGTTATATCACTTTCTCTCCTCTTCTTCCTCCTTTCCCTCTGCTTCCTGTATGTACATGGAGTGTGCTCTCTCTGCTTCCTGACTGCCAGGCCAGCCTCCTGCATCCTGTCCTGCCTTGCTCACCACTGTGCACGTCTCCCCTGGAACTGTAAACTAAAATGATCCCCTTTCTCCTCTAAGCAGCTTCTGTTATAGGGTCCTGTGTCCAGAACAGAGGGGGAGCCGATCCCTTTGCCTCTGTGACTCTGGCTGTTATCCCAACCCATGGTAACCTCCAGTTCCAGCTGTGACGTTGATGTCTTGCATCGAAGCTCCAGCCATTTGCAGAGCCTACCCATCTCTTGCTTCTACCTCTGCTGCCCTCTAGCCTGATTCCTGCCGTAACCTCCCACATGGCCATCTTGGCCCAGAGATAGCGTCCCTGGATGTGCAGTGGGCCTCTTTCTTCCTCTGACTGAAGCCTCCTACCTCCAAGGACACAAGATCCCCCATGCCAGCCTGTGAAGCCTTGTCCAGTGTGTCAGCAGAGGACAGAGACATTCAATATGGAGTGGCCTTGCCTGGCTCCTCCCTTTCATCTGTTTTGGGCTTCTGGATGCTTCCCTAGTGTGTTGAGCTGGTTATCACTGAGGCGTAATTTTAAAATTAAAACAAATGAGACTTGTATCCATGAGCACTGTATTCATATCACTATCACCCTCTTTCGCCTCCCACCAACTCCTCCTGTGTTCCCCCTTCTCCTCAAATTCATGACCAAGTCTTTAATTATCACTGTGTTTTACACACACACACACACACACACACACACACACACACACACACACACACACACACGGAGCAAGGGTGAGAGGAGAGAGAGACAGAGAGAGATAGACACAGAGAGAGAGAGACAGAGACAGAGACAGAGAGAGACAGGCAGAGACAGACAGAGAGAGACAGAGAGAGAGACAGAGAGAGAGAAACTGGAGATGGTCTGAGTATAAAATGTGAGAGGTCAAAGAAATCGATTTGGTAGAGTTGAAATAGTGAAGGTAACTTGGAAAATAAGGGTGCACATAACTACCCCTTTAGACCGGGTTACTCCAAGATTACTGGTGACATTTTGAGGCAGTTGGCCTCTGCTGTGCTCTGGGAAGTGGCAGCTTCCTAAGGAAACTAGCTACTTGTTACCAAAGATGCCTGAATTGACCTGCATGGGTCCCTGCATCTGCTTTGCCACCTCTCTGTGTTTCTCATGGCTGTGGGGCTCGACCTTAGGTAATGCCCATGTTTTCCCTAGATCTATCATTTCCCGTGATCTACCATTACAGCTTTAACCTTTGACCCTTCTGGGCTCCTGTCCACTTACACACAGTTTTTACCTACCTACCCTAGCACATTTCCCACCTTGCCCCACCGTTCTCGTAGTGGCAAGCCATCTTTGAGGATTAAGACTTGTTTTTCCTAGACCCACGGACAGTGGAGATGGGGGAGACTTGGTAGTCTACTGTCGATTCTTGTTTGGGGACAAGATGGAGGTGATAGAGGAAAGATAGGAACGAGTGCTTTAGACAGACAGTATGGCAGGCGTGGTAGCACTAGTACTCATCTTTGTGCCCAGCCCTTGGAGGGCAGATGCATGAGGATCTCCGTGAGTTCAAGGTCAGCCTGGACTACATAGAGAGTTCCAGACAGCTAGGGCTTATAGTGAGACCCTGTCTCAGACAAAACCAGCAAAAAAAAAAAAAACAAAAAACAAAACAAAAGTCACACACACACACAAAAAAACCAAACAACAGAAAACCTAGCATGGTTTGAACAGAGCTACACTGCAAAAAAAGCTGACCTGTATCCCAGCTAATGACCTCCACAGCCTTGTGCATGAATACCTCCCTACCAGATGGAAATGCATAAGAGCACACACACACACACACACACACACACACACACACACACACACACAGAGAGACAGACACACACACGATATATATATATATATATATATATCAGTGCACACACACACACACACAGAGACAGACACACACACACACTATATATATATATATATAATCAGTGCAGATCAATATATACCTGGTATTATTGCATGGTGCAACCCAACAATGTAGCTCATGGTGTCCTTACCCAGTGGGATACGTTCTTTTTGGAGGTTTTCGGTAATTAGTGACTGGGTGGCATTAGCTGTGTGTTCCTTCACTCTTGGCTGAGCGGGCAATGCCTACTGCTACTAGAGTTGTGCACAGATGTTCACGCGGCTCTTGCTCTTCCCAGCACTGTGTCTTCCAAGGGGCGTGTCCAGCGGACGGTCCTGATGGCATGGCCTGCGCCTGTCATCTGGGAGACCTTCGCTTGTTTGCAAAGTGTTCCTTTCTGGGTGCAAGCCACAGCTGTGGTTTGAGGCGATCTGTGTTCAATTATGGCAAAATGTTAAATTAGCTGAGAGACAATTTTTCTGGTCACTTGAATTTGCCTTTTAGACTTCATTAATCATTCAATAATTGGATCGCTCGTGTTAACCCTTTCTAGCCGGTCTTTGAATGCTCAGATTTCTATCTTCTGTTAGACTTTTCCTGCACAATTAGCCTAGGGCCACGGTCTGTCTCGGTTCCAGCCCTGGGTGGTTGGAAGTCTGCTCCAGGCATGGCTTATCAGGCATCGCGTCCTCAACTCTCTTTTTTGCTTCCATGGATAATGTTTACCAAATCTTATTTTCAAACTATGAAAATCTCTTTCTTCTAAAACGAAGAATGCTCAATGTAAAATGAGCTGAATGTCATTCCAAAGAATCTCCTGACTCGTTCTGAGTTCACTTGTATTTTATGGTTACTACTATCTTACGTTTTATTAATATTTTGGATTATAGTGTTTTTGAGTAAAAGGTTTTTGTTTTTGTTGTTGTTTTGAGTCATGGTCTCTCTGTGTAGCCTTGGCTGTCCTGGAACTCACTTTGCTGACCAGGCTGGCCTCGAACTCCCAGAGATCTGCCTGCCTCTGCCTCCCTGGATGCTGGGATGACAGGTGTGTGCCACTGTGCCTGGCTGAGTGAATGATGTTTTTAATGTTCTCCTGTCTTCACTCCAGACTCTGTTGAGATTTGAAGGGGATGGCTTTGGAAGTTAATTTCTAAGCCTTTGGGTGACTCCCTATTCTAAGCAAGGGATTGTGAGGAAGCCAAACATTAGATTAATGTCTTACGCAACTTTAAACACTTATTTCGTTGTTCTTTTTGAGAACGTCATACGTGAGCACAGTATTTACATCACTTATTTCCGCCCCACCCGCTCCCCACTGCAGCTTTTCCTGTGTGCCTCCCATTCTCTCTCCGGTTTCTACACAATGACACCAGGTGACAAGACAATGTAGGAGGGGGAAATCTCACAAGGCCCCACCCTCCCCAGATCAAGAGCTGTAGACAAGTAATGGCTACTGGATGAGGAAGAATCCACTTTTCCCCCCAGGAAAGCCCCCAGATAGGATAGCCAATCCCAAGTGGTTAGTCCTACACACACACACACACACACACACACACACACACACACACACACACCCGCAATAACCAGGAAGTTAAGTTTGTGGTGATGTACGTGGTTAAAGACTTTGTCTTATTTGTAAAAGACCCATCGGGCAGGCCCGCCCCACATCCGTGAAGCCCCTTAAGGCAGCCACGCTCTCTTCCACAGTGAAAGCCAGGAGCTTCTGCTACTAGGAGGTTTGGGAAATGAGAGCATGATACTCCGTTTTCCTTCTTCTCGCTCCTCTAAATGATGACAAATTGCCTGGCTGTAAATTTGAAAGTCCCTAAATGGCATTTTTTATCAAAGCCTTTCTCACAAAATGCTTACTGGAAGAGATTTCAGAAGTCTGGGGAGGCTGGGTGGCGGGAGCGAGCTGGGCTGATTATTATGCACCGTGACACGGTGCGTTATGCATGGCTCTTGCTCTTCTGCCTTTTAAACACTTGTTACGGATGATGAAGCTAATTTAAATGGACAAACGGGTGCTCTCCTGCGCATTACCCCTGTGATGTCATATTCTCCCTCCAAGGAGCTTCGAGGCTGCCTCCCTTGGAAGCTTCCCAAACACACACATTTTAGTAAGACACTTTAATAATTAGCCCAGAGATCATTGTCAGTCAGGGGGAAACAACCTTTTTATCATAGGTGCTTTGAAAGTGGCACGTTCCAGGGAAGAAAAGAGCGATGCGATCCGCACTCATGCCGCCGGCCTGTCGGCTTCCCTTTCCCCCCTGGCCTTGGTGTGGAATAAAATACTACAAACGGGGAAGAGTGTGAATAAGGAGAAGTGTGGGTGGAGAAGGGGAAGCCAGAGCTGTCAAATTGTTAAGACAAATGGGGCTTAGAGAATCCTAATTAAACCTGAAATTGCTTAGAAACAGGAAGTATGCATTCCTAATTGTTGGTACCAGTTTAAAAAAAAAAAAAAGATCTAATTTACTGGGTGTCTTTAAGTAAAGGATAACCCATTATTTGGCTGTCCCAGATTTCAATCTTTAACCCATTGAGGGGGTGAGAAGAGTTTTTTTTTTTTTTTTTTTTTTTTTAAGGCTCTAAATATCACCTGCATCACACACAAAGTCACACTGGATCCTGTAGAGTTCTGTTTATTTTTTATTTTTTTAAATCTTCTCCTCCTCCTCCGTGGAGTATGGTTGTGTCCTGGGAAAAGCATTGTTCTCATGCTCAATAATGCTAGCTGCACGTCCTACGCATGACACCCATGCCAAGTGACTCCAGCCAGTAATGAGCCTGAGGACATTTCTTCCCGGGAAGGGATGGTGGTCTCTGAAGTGGACTGAATGTCTCCCTGCTTTCCTCTGTCATAGAGATGGTCAGTTCCCCCTCTTCCTATGTAGGGACATAGAGGACTTCCGGCACCCCTCCCCCACTCTCCACTTCTTACAGGGATCAGAACAATGCAGGATTGATCACTGAGCTTCCTTTGAACCTCTGTCTGAGCGTCACACCACAGCTCCATCCAACAGCACCACGGTTCCCATTATCTTAAAAACAAAAGTCACAGCAGATGTAGGTACCCTCCCCTTAAATCCAGCTTTCTCTTCTGTGACGATTCCATGGCAGAGGGGGGAGAGAGTGTCAGGATAGCACTATTTCCGGTCATGTTTCTGACTTTGGGGTTCTCGGGAGACCTCAGCCGTGCTGCCTCACTGGAGTGACAGAACGCACGTGGTCCTGATTTACTGAGCTCTCCCTAACAATAGACTCCATATTGAGATTTCTGACTCTTAACTCTGGTTGTCTCAGAAAGCAGCTCTGCATCGCAGAAGGTCAAAGGTTGTTCAGGGTCACAGAGGCGACCTAATCACAGCTATTCTGGGAGATCTGGCCATGTATGATGCATGTTTCCTGGTAGATGTGGGTGCTAGCTTTGCCCTGGGGGATGAAGGGACATTACGGTGTACATGGGGCAGGCTCGGTAGCTCCAAGCAGCCTGCCTTGGATGCCTTACCTATGTCTTCCCAGGTTGTGTCTGCATGAAGAAGGAGTCTGCTAGCGAAATAGACAGCTTGGTGTGGGAGAAGATACCTTGGCTATGGTGGTCTGTCCATGAGGTGGCCTTGGCAATGGTGGCCTATCTATTATTGTCCGTTCTGAGCGAATCACTGAGGAACTGGCCTTTTTTTGGTCTATATGCACCGAGGTTGGGCACCTGCAAACCCCAAAATAAATAAAACGGTGAGATCCTGAAAGTGAGATTTGGCAAGGAAGAGCCTCTGTGTTCGCAGCTGCCGCCCCTCTCTTAGCTTTTGGACACCGCCTAACGCAGACCAGAGCAGTTTAGAAAACTGCTTGTGGCTCTTGCTGCCTGTGTATTTTCATTTATATTTGAACCTCCACTTTCAAAGACTGCAGTTGCTTCCCAGGCCCCTTTGCTATCAGCATTGATATGTAACCAGCAGGTCTTCCCAGCCCCGACTGATGTGGGGCTCCTGCCGTTGTGTTCTCTGGTCTCCTTCCTGTGACAGAGGGCACGTTGGTGATGACGTGGGTGGCCCGGGTGTTTTGATTCCTACTCGTGCGGGGTGTGGAGCACATCCGTCACAGGCACTCATAATCAGCTCGGTTGATTGTTCTGTTCCCCTGCTTTCCCCTGCTGCATCTTCTCTGACAACCACTGAAGTCCTCTGCTATCAACCACTCACCTATCTTCCAGGGCCACCGTTCAGGCTGCACCCTGACAGGAAAGGTAGCTCTCTCTCTCGTCCATACCAGTCCACGTCTTTGAATGAACTTTGGAAAAAACCACTTTTAATATCTAGCAGGGGGAAAGTGATATTTCTTTTCTCGTGCCATTTCTTTTTTCTGGGGAGATGTCAACCCTCCTCACTATGGGCTTTTCTCCACCACACTGAGAGTTTGGTCTTCCACATGAATTCTTCTTATCGTTTCGATGGCAACATGGTAAGTAAGTCTGTGAGAATTTCAACTTCAGGCTAAACGCTGGGAAAGTGCTCTTACAAAAAGAGCCCTGGGAAGTGTGCCCAGCTGGGGAGGCTGTGTGGCCCTGTAGTTCTCCTGGGGGAGAATCAGGTTGGTGAGTGCCCCACCCCGCCCTGCCCCGCCCAGCCCTGACCCACCCTGCTGGCTGGCAAACCTGCAGCTGCTCCTCTGCATGCTCCAGTTGCATTTCTCATAGTTGCGCCCTTTTTTGTGCCCTTGCCTCTGCCTGCTGCTTCCTCTTAGGCATTGGTGGCCCCTTGGCTGCCTGCGGTGCCTGTGACTGCTGGACATTTTCCAGGGGCTGAAAGAGTCCATGATTGGGCCTGCCTCACTGGCTGTCTAAGTGCCTCTAGTGGCTGCAGGTTGAGTTACATGGACTCTCTAGTTGAGTGACCATCCTCTGAGCCAACCAACTTTATCTTCAGCCCTTCAGCAGCATCACCTTCGAAAGGGTCATCTCAGATGGGATTTAAAGCATTAGAGTCCCTTAGAGCCCAGGCCCAGGCTCTTCCTCTGCGACCCAAAAGGAGAACACTGCGAAGGATGGGGTGACGGTTGTTCACATAGATCCAAGCACAGCACCAGATGTAAAGATCTGGTAAAGGGTGTCATGGTGCCCTGCTATGACTGCAGTGGTAAAGGACCTGCGGTCAGGGGTCAGACAGAGGCCAGTAGAATCATGTATCATCTGAGCTGTTGAGCTGAAGGCATGAATGAAAGCCAGACACTCTGTGGGTGCTCAGTTGAGAGGATTGTGAGGTTAGAAGCCAGGCCAGATGGTCCTGGGGTTCGGGGAGAGGGAAGCAATGGGACCTGAATCTAAATTCAGATCTGCCTGATGCCAAAGTCACAGTGGTCTGCTCAGCCTTCTTTCACTCTGGTTCACCAAGCTACCCAATAGACTCATGCTGCAGCAAACTTCCTATGAGTTCAGGTTTTGGGCATGCCACACTTTTTTTTTTTTCAGTGAACCTCTAGAAAAAAAAGCAACTGTCCATTGTATGCATATGTGTAGGGTAGAATGTACTGGGTGCTTAGGAGCTTCTGATGGTCCAAGGGCATGTTTTTTTGTTTTGTTTTGTTTTGTTTTGTTTTGTTTTGTTTTGTTTTTCAGTGTGGAAGCTGTATTGGTTAATGGTGGCCAAACAGGAGATAGGCTAAAATGAAAGCCCTTTCTGTGTCTTCTCTGTCACAAGAGCACCCGTGTGGGCCATCAGATATGTCAGAGAACATCTAGCCTCTGCCACCACAGAGCGCTCTACCCCCACTCTGCTGCAGAGACAGTCCTTTGGCCCAAAGTCAGCCAGCAACAGGACGTATCATGCGGCTGTGTTTCTCCCTCAAAGACGGACTGGCTATGACCTTTTATCTAAATGACCCATTGCTCTCTGGCCTGCACCACTGCTCTGTGCCAAGATGCTGTGTTCATGAGCCCCTTGCAAAGATGATTTGATGTCCTGAATATAATGCCCATTTTTTTCTCTCACTATCAGAGTTTGACTCAATAAATAATTATTGAATAATGACCATAGTCAAAGACTTGCTACGATTGTAGGAAAATGAGCTTGACAGTTGGATAGAGTCTGAGAGGGGATGCAGGTAGCGCACCGCAAGCCTATAGTGTAAAGCAGGTAGCACACCGCAAGCCTATAGTGTAAAGCAGGTAGCACACCGCAAGCCTATAGTGTAAAGCAGGTAGCACACCGCAAGCCTATAGTGTAAAGCAGGAAAGGCTGGTTATGGGCAACCATAGCTCAGTGTGTCAGACATTTGTTCATTGCTTAGTTTTATTTTTATAATTTTATGATCTCCATTGAGATAATGCTTTTTACAGAATATGATTCACTTGTTTAAGCCAAACAACTCACTAATTCTTTATTTATGCTGTGTGTGTTAGCATGTGCATGTGTGTAAATCACTAATTCTTAGCTAGTTTGTAGTGTTGCAAGTCTGTCAGTAAGATCTATTCCTAGAGTCACCCCCCAAAATATCTTGTGTACATTGTCAGCCTCTCCCCATTAATGATCCTACTACTCAGCCTTTCTCAACTCCTTTCTAATATACAGGCCAGGTCTTTCTGATAATTTCATAGAAGGTTCACGTAAGTGGGGTCTGTTGTCCATAGCTTCTCTTATAGGCACATCACCATGAAGGGAGCATCTGTCTTCACTTCCTTTTACTTGTAAAATAGGATCCAATCACCCGATGTGCGAGCTTTTGGTTATTCATTAGGCAGCTGACTGGCATTTGGGTTGTGTCCAATTTTGGTTGCTACGTATAATTTCACTATGAAAATGTATATATAATTTTTTTTTTTTTTGGTTTTTCGAGACAGGGTTTCTCTGTGTAGCCTTGGCTGTCCTGGACTCACTTTGTAGACCAGGCTGGCCTCGAACTCACAGAGGTCCGCCTGCCTCTGCCTCGCTAGTGCTGGGATTAAAGGAGTGTGCCACCACAGCCCGACAATAGATATAATGTTTTATCTACACATATCCCTTCATTTCTCTTGGGTAGAAACATAAGAGTTGAGATGCTGGGTTGTGTGGTGAACTGGTGAACTTATGTGTAGAATTTAAAGAAATAGCAGAAGTATTTCCCTAAATGAGCACACTGCTCTCCATGCCAGCATCAGAGGTGGAGGCCCCAGTCTCTTCACATACTCATCTGCACACATCAGTGATGTTATTTTTACAGGTATTTTAGGGAGAATGAAGTCACATGATGTTTTAAATCTGGAAATTATTTTGGCACCTGCTTATTCCCCCCATTGCCCCCCCCCCCATGGCCTAGTCATTGAGATGTGGCTGTATGTACTGGGTGGGTTACCCTGGACTTCCTTTTACGCATCCTAAGAAACCAGAGCTGCTGGTGTTGGGGTTCAGGAACAGCCGCACACTGACCACTCAGACACCAGTCTCAGATAAGATGGGAGTTTATTGAACACTGGGCAAAGTCTGGCCACTCAGGGATACAGTCCGGATTCAGGAACTAAGACTGTGACTCCTCTGAGCCATTTTTCAGAGTGAGTTTTTAAAGGAAAAATAACCATAAATACCATAACCCAAGCAGAGAGACCAATTCTATTCCAGGCACATTGTGCCTAGGCAGCTGGACAATGCACTTCAGCTGACCTTTAAGCTGTTCCAGCGGAGATGGGAGCGTGGGGACTTCCCAGTTCCCCCTGCGTTTTGCACGAGCGGAACATAGTGGTATATTGTGGCTAACCTCCAACAGAGCATACGTTTATCTTTTACTCAAGCTGTACGTTCAACAAGCATTGAATTGTAAGTAAAGGCTATTTTTTTCTTTTTCTTTTTTATTAATTAATTATTTATTCACTTTACATCCCAGTTGTAGCCCCCCTTCCCTCCTCTCCTCTCAGTTCCACCCTCCCTTTCCTATTGCTTGGAAAAGGGGAGACCCCCACCCACTCACCCCAGTTCATCAAGTTGCATCAGGACTGAGTTCGTCCTCTTCCTTCCTCTGTGGCCTGGAGAGGCAGTCCCACGAGGGGGAAGTGATCAAAAGCAGGCAACAACAGAGTCCATGTCAGGGACAGCCCTCCATCCGCTCATTAGGGGACCCACAATGAAGCCTGAGCTGCCCATCGGCCACGTCTGTGTAGGGGGCCTAGGTCCAGTCCATGCATGGTCCTTGGTTGGTGCTTCAGACTCCACAGGCCCCTCTGGGCCCTGGTTAGTTGGCTTTGTTGGTCTTCTTAAGGAAATTCTTATGTCAGGCAAGCAGAGCCTAAGAACAAGAACTCAGTTTCACCTTATGATCAAAATAGACTAAAGACAAAATGGCTTCAGTTATGCTGGGAAAAAAAAAAAAAAGCAGTGTCAACAGAAAAGCTACAGTTGTGCTAAAAACTAAAGGTCTCCACAGAGGGGCTATCGTTATGTGAAAAGTTAAAGCAGGCCTGACTCTGCAGGCGGGGCGTCTCCTTTAACTGCGTCTTCCTCATAGGGACCCCGGTATGAGCACTCACTATCTAATCCGAGGGCATGTGCTAACCCATCACAGTTGATAGGCTTCCACTAGAAGAGTGGTTGCTCACACAATAAAGTAGATGTTGTCTCCTGAAGCAGTTCCTGAAGTGGTTTATCTCTGAGCTCTTTACTGACCCATGGGCGTTGCCGCTTTGGTGGGGAATTCTAGAACCAGTAAAGATGGCAGTTGGTGTGATAGTGGTAGAAGTGGCATGACAATAGAGAAAGTGTAGGGCAGGGCAGTAGTGGCGCACGCCTTTAATCCCAGCACTCTGGAGGCAGAGGCCGGCGGGTTGCTGTGAGTTCAAGGCCAGCCTGGTCTACAAAGTTAGTCCAGGACAGCCAAGGCTACACAGAGAAACCCTGTCTCAAAAAACAAAATAAACAAACAAACAAGATAGAGAGGGTGTAGAATTGTCTCTGGGAGGGGGCCAGACCTGGGATGAAGACTCAGTATCCCAGAGGGGTGGGTTATTCCAGAGGGCAGAGATTAGCAGTGGGCCTAGATACCTGTGCTGTGGAGAGGAATCCAATCCCCTGAGCAATTCTGGAATGTCAAGCCTTTGGGAAAGGAAAGTGTGTTTATAGTTGTATGCGTTATAGCTATATCAGGTATGATTGATTATCGCCTCATTATTGTATTTGCTTGAGATTATGCATGGCTTAAGAAGAGATGGAAAAAAAAAAAGACAAAAGTACTGTGGTATTTAAGTTGGCAAGGGAATGGGCCCACGAAGGTTAATCTGTGGAACACACCCATGCCATTTTCCAAGGCCATTAGATCACAAATGTTCTTTCACAGCCATCATACTAATGGGCAGTTGTACATTGGAGTCTATCTGTGGGGTGTATAATGACCTGGTCATTTCCTGTCTTCTCGGCTGTCATGGGCTGAAGGACTCTGAGCTCACACTCTTGCTGATATGACAGGCTGAAACCATGAGCCAAACCAGATCATGCCCCCCCAAGGTGCTTCCAGCATTCGGCCACAGTGACATTAACCTGCTTAATACAATAGGTTTCTGCATATTCTAGCATCTTTATGATTTTATAGTAGAATTTTAGTAATTTTTTAAACCTAACCAAACCACTCTGATGCTTAATACAAACACATTGGCCTCTACAGACAATGAGACCAGAGGAAGGAAGGGAAGGGGAGGGCACGGGAGGGGAGGGGAGTACCGGTGACTGTAGAGCAGATGACACGTTGAGTATTGTGGCATGGTCCTTCCCTACGTAATCATGTATTGTATATTCCATAATGGAACCGAGTCACCTCCCTTGACTGCCTTTGTCACCTTTTCCTGGGTATTGTCTAAGGCTTGTGGTAGGTGATGTGGGGTGCTGCCTACTGAGCTCATGTAGCAGGGTAGGGTCCTAATCCTGCTGCCGTCTCTTTGGAGATGAGAGCAGATGAGACTCAGAGGCTTCGTTCTCCCTTGTAAAGCAAAGCCAGTGATCACATCTGCACCGGCCATATGGCAGACATTTTGTAATCGCTCTTAAAACGGGTGAGTTCTCAGCCGTGCAGCACCTTTGGAAGGCTTGGGGAGGACAGGGAGGCTTAAAGACTGAGAATTTCGTTTTCTAGAAACTGAGTTGGCTTACCTTTAATGCAGTTCTCCCAAAGACATAATGGTTTCATGTCAATCTAAGAACACCAGCAATAGTAAACACATAAATAAATAATAAACACACAACCAACCAACCAACCAACCAACCAATCACACTGCTGGTTCAACAAGATCCCTGTCGCCTGTGCCTCACTGGGTGTTTGTTGTTGGGTGTGATCAACCGGATGACGTGACCATGTTCTAAACTCAGAGCTCATGAGTGGAAATGAGGAGAGTCTGCAGACATGTCCAGTCCAGATGCTTGAAAAAGGAAGATTACTCTAGGCTATTCATTAAGCTGGATCTGATCAGTCACGAAGATCCTTAAGAGAGGAAGGCCACAGTCCAGAAGGACAGAGAGAGCGCCACAGTGGAGTAGGAGTTTGAGATGGTGTAAAGGAATGAGTCACAAGGCCAGGAGCGCAGGGAGCCTTAGACGCTGGAGATGGTACGGTGAGCTGACGGTGGGCTTCTGACCTGTGGACCCAGGAGACAATGAATGTGGGTTGTTTCAAGAATAATGAAAACCGTTACAGCCTCAAAGAGAGACCAACACTGTAGTATAACTGACTGTCAGGTTGTTTTCTTGTATTTCTGGTCAGTTACCTGGATGGATGTGTGTTTTTGGCTCCCTTCTCAGAGAGAGAAATGGAAGGGATGGGCTCGACTGTGCGTCAGCTCCCACCTCCGATGAGTGACAGTTACAGACTCAAAGCCAATGAGGAGAGATGGCCTAGTGCAAAGCCCCAGAAATCTAGATTCTCTTAAAAAGTTGATTCCCTAAAACTGAAGGGAAACACTGATGTTCTAAACAGAATGTCTAGATTTTTTTTTAAATGAATTTTTGTTTTAATCCAAGAATTCTCCTTACACATGCATTTTAATGTCTTTTGCCTGCAAGCATGGCTTCTGAGCCAAGGAGATTTGTCATGTAAGGCCAATAGGCTTGTTCTTGGACATAAAATATCTCACAGGCATATCCTGTTTTTTGTTTTTTATAGGATTGAGGACCAAATTTTCCTTTATTTAAACTAAATTCTTAAATTTTAGATGTTTTAGTACTAAATCTGTTTGGAGGCATTATTTTTCTGAATTAAAAAAAAAAAAAACCCAGTACATTCTGAATATTTGAAGCTTGTAAACTATTTGATTGTGAACCTAGCCTTTAATGGCTGAGCCATCTCTCCAGCCCAATTATTTGAAACATAAAGCCAAAAATAAAAAAGAAATTGGAAGAAAACACATGTAGATTTTTAACATACTAGACTGTCAAAAAAAGAGTTGGATTTTTTGGTCAGATATTTAAAATTAGTGCTTCCTTAATTCTCATTTTCCTTCAGTTTTTATTACAAGACTTGGGATTCTGGCTGAGGAAACCTTCGGCTTCTGAAGGATCTGCTGTCTTCACCAAGGTCATAGGTTTGACCTCCACACCCAGTTTACGGTGGCACTGGAGAGTGAGCCTAGTCCTCTCTGTGAGCTCAGCTGCAGTTCCTCTATGATAGACTTCTAATGGTGTTACTGTTAGTTTAATGGTATGGCCTAGTAAATGTTTACTATTAAGCCAGAGTTATTAAGGTGGCGTTTTCTAACCGCAGTCAATCAATACAAGACACAGACAGGTGTGGCATCTTGAAATAGCCTTGCTTCACCTGTGGCAGGGCAGATATGAATCCCCGAAACCACTTCCATATCTCTCAGCTTCCCATCCCATGCCACATGCTTCTAATAATTTCTGTGGAGCTGCCTCCCATCCCTAATCCCAAAACACTTGCTAAGGCTGTTCATCTGGGCAGTTTGTTTCACGTGGAGCTTCAGAGGCCCGCGTGGATGGTTCCTAACCCATGTGATCCTCCTCCAGTACTTGGCCACTTCCTCCTCCAAAGATCCTCTCTGTCCCACAAGCCCTCACACTTCCACTCTGCCCTTTCCTTCTGCCCTGCCCAGGTATTTGCTTTTTAATCAGCCAACCAGGAATAATTTCTAGGCAATTAGTTAAGCAATAGTATTTGGGGTGTGTGACAATTTGCTCATAAACAGTAAGAATCTGGGGTGGGGCAGGTGAGGGGACAAGCAATTAACAAATACAGACCATACTCCAACATAATGGCAAAATTCTTTTCTATTTTCTATAATTAACAATGTTTATTGATTATCAAAACCTCTGTTGTACTTTCAAATTGTTGCTGGCACTGTGTTACTTGTCTGTGTACTCTGCACGTTCCTTTTTTTAGAAAGTGACCCATAAAGTAGCTTCGTAGTCCTCCCTCCT
>OU015745.1:143889962-143905380 GCA_907169655.1 Acomys percivali | reverse complement strand
AGAGAGAGAGAGAGAGAGAGAGAGAGAGAGAGAGAGAGAGAGAGAGAACATGGAAGTCTACTCGCATTATGGAAAACCAATTTGAACAAAATCAATTTGTTTACTAAGCGGATATCAGACCCCCAGCTATGAAAGCAAAATGCACTTTAAAGCTCATAAGACACACCTCCCTTAGGGGTTGAAAACTAGTAGAAGAAATAAGATGCCTGACCTAATAACCGACATGAACATCCATTGTTGATTCAGAGTGAAGTGTGAGTGGAAGAAAGCAGAGGCTGTGATGGTTGATGGTTGGTAGAAATGAAGTCCAGGTGGTACCACTGGAGTCGGTGCGGCTTAGAGTTGGCCTCCTGTGCAAAGCAGCACTAAAGGAGCAGGCATTGCAAGTGTAGACTGTGAGAATGGTGGTGGCTTCAGTGATGGAAGGCTGAGCTGGACAGCCAAAGGATCTAAATGGACATGACTTCTGAGATTCTCAAGAAAGGGCCAGGCTTGGGTGGCATCCATGGAAACACAACAGAAGTTGGTTTCTAATACTAGAGTTCCAATGATAGCAGGCATGTGTAAGCCCGAACTTTTGCTTTCTAGATATTGGAGGGAAAATCAACATTATAAGAATTTTAAAATAAATGCAATGATTTTTAAACTACTGATAAAAGTTCCTGATTAAACTCTTAACAACCTGTTTTGATTTCTCAATTCTAAACACATGACCTGGAATGTGGCCAAGAAAGTATTCCTGTTAGCACTTGATGCCTCAATCTGTTTAAATACTCCAGGTATTAGCTTGCCAGGAATAGTGTAACAGAATACCGTGGGCTGGATGATTTACACGGGAGTAAGTTACTTCTCCTCATTCTGGAAATTAAGTCTTTGACGAAAGTGCCACAGACTTGGTTCTTCTTGTGGCCTGTCCTTGGTTTGTGGATGGCATCAGCCTCTGGTGTCTTGACACAGTCATCTCTGAATGTGCATCTTCACCTCTTCTTACAGGGACATGAGTCAAGTCAGTTAGGACCCAAACTAACCAACTCATTTTACCGTCATCACCTATAAAGGTGGTCCTGCTTCCAAATGCAGTCACACTCCAATTTGGGGACCAGGTCTTGAGCTTATACATTGTTCTGGAAAGATACAGTTTGGGCTTTTCATTTCCTAAGACATTAAGACAGAAAGTGGATCACTATTATTAAGAAACAATTGAATTAGAGGACCTTATATTTTAGTGCCTTGGCCAGGCACTGTTAAGGTCAAGCTCTGTGAAGGCCTTCGTCTAGGATGGCCATCTTGAATTCATCCTCTGCTTTCAGGTAACACATTTGTCACTTGGGGGGTGTGGTTATCAAAACGATCCTGTTCTCAATGGCTGCTCCATCTCAGCAATGGGTTGTCTTTCCTGTTTATTGTTTGGTTAAATCTCAAAGTCTTGTTCTGACCTCTGTTGAGACCTCACCACCTGGTAATGAACGGTGGAAAATCACCAGACTTTCCTTGTGTCTGCCCCAGGAAAACTAATTCCTTATAGAAAAAGAGCCTTATGTGAATACACAGACAAACCAAGTAATTGTAAATTCAGGCCACACATATGAATTTTCCTTCCTCCTTTTCTTCAAATCACTTTTTACTCTTTTGTCTTCCTTCATAAGAAACAGAAAAAAAAAGTCCATACATCTCTCAACTTAACTTGTATAGAATGCTTGAAGATGGGCCCAGTGTTTGGGGTTTGGCCAAGCTAAAAGAGCATTTCTAGAGCTTGGCCCTTCTAGAAAAAGAAGCTGTCCATACAAGGAGGTGTAAACCAGTATGCCCTGCTCATTAGTGATTTCTTTTCTCCAAGAATTTCAAACCATGGAAGAGAGGTGAAATCCCTTGCCTATGCTCACTGGGCAGACAGTAGGCAACTTGGCAAGTTAATTCACTCTCATTTTGATATTTTTAACTTGTTAAAAATGAGTATTTGGTGACAATGGTCTATGAGCTCGGGAAGTGGCTCAGGGCAGAGTGTGTACAAGGTCCTGGCTGCAACCCCCAGCACCCAACACAAAAGGGAAAAGCAGAGAACTATGAGCCCAAACAGAGACCTTTGACTTCTTATACACAAAATGCAATGCCTAGCAGGCCACACTTGAATGTCATAGTCTCAACGCCAGGCTTGGAGGACTAAACTGTTTTCCATAGTTACTCAGTGGGTGGCCCAGCTGGGACCTGAGATGGATAAATGACATAATCTGTGAGCAGAACAAGCTTGGGTCAGTCTGCGAAATGACATCATGAATCAATGCCATGATGAAATCCACAATTACTCAAGAGACATTGAGCATGGTATTTAGAGCAAGGACACTGTAGCTGGCAAGCCTGAACTCAAATCTTGCCTGCCTCACTGAGGGACTAATGACCTTGGGTGTTTCCCCAATCCACTGTGAACATTAATGAGTAAATATATAAAACAATTAAGAGTAGTTGGTATGTTTTAAGGGATATGTAAGTGTTGTTTGTCACTGCAGTTCTGTTGGGAAATCTAGTGTCTTCATATACAACATGAACAGATCCTGTGAGAAAGGATGACTTCTGTCAATGCTTCTTGACTTGGAAGATCATCCTTGGGTATTTCCATGGCATGGAACTCACTACTTTTCCATTAATTGCTTGGTTACATTTGTATCTATACTTTCAGGCTCGGCAACTCTAGTCCTTGGCCATGGAAGATTATTTTTCAATTAAAATATTGCAATCAGAGTTTATCTCTAACTTTTCATGAAGACACGTATACTAATTATATTTAATTAACAATTCAGAATAACTTAATTAAAAGTAAACTCTAGGCTAAGAGACAGAGTGAGACTGATCCGCAGATCCCCTCCCCACACATCTGTACATGGAGGCAAAGTGTGCACTGGGAGAGACTGACAATAGACAGGAGCAATGTTACAATGAACAAGGTGAGTCCTCTTCTAACAAGGAATGTCAGGTTACCTCAGGAAATAACCCTTTTCTCCAGCCTTCACCCCTCTTCTGAGCACTATGGCTAGAGAAGTTGAACAGGGGAATACTTTGAAAAAGAACATTTCTTATCTTTCCAAATCTGGAGAGGAGCAGACTGGTAGAATGTAAGGATGCTAAGGATAGTAAAAAGAGACATAGGTTTTGAGTTTCAGGCAAACAATAAATACTTTCTTGTTATAAGTATTTCCCAGATATTGCATGGGAACAGGGTATGAGTTTTCTGGATTATCATAAACTATGTCAGATATTAGAGGGAAAATGTAGATTTGAGGTTTTCCTAAGGCCTCCCTTGTTGGTATCAACTATACTATGCATGGATACTCTCTAGTCTGTCTGTCAGGGTGTTGATCTCCTTAATTTTTATTTACTTACTTAATTTGTTTATTCACTTTACTTCCAAACTCTTCACCCTCCCATACCCCTCAGAAAAGAGGAATCTCCCCACCCTCCCAGCACATAAAGTCACATCAGGACTAAGAGCATCCTCTTCCATGGCGTCCTGGCAAGGGGGAAGTGATTAAAAAGCATGCCACAGAATCCTTGTCAGAGACACCCAAACTTCCCTTATTAGGGGATGCACGTGAAGACCAAGCTGCCCATCAGGGGCATATGTGTAGGGGGCTTCTGTCCAGTCCATACATGATCCTTGGTTGGCACTTCAGTATCTGCAAGCCCAGCCCCCCCCCCCACTCCCCATCCCAGACCAGGTTAGTTGGCTCTCTTGGTCTCTTGTGGAGCTCCTGTCCCCGCCAGGTCTTTCAGTCCTTCTCCCTACTCTTCCACATGGCCACCTGTACTTCACTCAGCGTTTGGCTGTGAATCTCAGCATCTGTTTCGATCCGTTCCTGGATGGGGATTCTCAGAGGACAGCTATGCTAGGCTCTCATCTACAAACATAGCGGAGTGTCATTAATAGTGTCAGGGTTTGGCTCTCTCTCTCATGGTGTGCCCAGGGGATTAGCTGGACCTTTCCTCAATCTCTGCTCCATCTTTATCCCTGTAAATCTTGTAGGAAGCGTACAGTTTTGGTTGAAGTTTTGGTGGGTAGGTTGGTGTTCCTCTCCCTCCTCTAGGAGTCCTGTATGGTTAGAGGGTGGCTGCTTCAGTCCCTAGCTACTAGGGGTTTCAGATACAGTTATCCTCATCTCCTCCCAGGAGCCTACCCTGTCATAGGTCTCCAGCTCATTTACTTATTTGTATTGTATGGGCGTCTTGTTTGCATGTGTGTCTGAGTACCGTGTGCATATCTGGTTCTCTTAGAGGCCAGAAGAGGATAACTCCCTGCAATTGGAGTTAAAGATGGTTGTGAGCCACCATGTTAGTGCTAGGAATTAAGCCTGGATCTTACCGAAGAACAGCTGGTGCTCTTAACTGCAGAGTCATCTCTACAGCCCTTGATTTCCTTTTTATAAAGATGCTGCACATATTGGATTAGAGCATGGCTTCATTAACCTTTTATCTTAATTCCATTAAAAAAAAATCTCTGTCCCCAAATGCAGCCACCTTGTGAGGTTTGAAGGATTAGAATTTCAACACATACAAATTTTGGGAGACACGATTCATCCCAGAGAAGGAAATATAATCCAGTAGAACAAAGATATAATCCAAAATACTTCATAATCTCTAGGAACAGTGATAGTAAAAGTAATGATGAGCTTTTAAAGCCACATTTTATAGAAGTATGCCTATAAAATATAAATACTTAGCATTGGATAGTGTATGTTAGACTTGGAATACAGAGGAAAGAAAGATGTTAGAAATCTAAGAGAAGAGCTCACTAAACCAAGAAACAGAAACTTAATATCATTTACAGTTAAATTATTAGCATGGGAAGGACTTCAAAATAATTTCAAAATTCAAAATAAAATTTAAAATAAACAGATAAAGATGCATGTAGCAAAATAACAACACTCTATAGAGAAAAATAATAATTTCATAATGATATTAATGGCTAACATGGACAAGCATTTATGTTAACTGTTTTTATGTTCACTCAGAAGAACTGTGTGTAGTAGAATTTCTTTAAAAATGTATTTTCTGTATGAGGCTGGTGAAGTGGAGAGAGGATAGGTAACATTTATCTCATCCTAATTTGTACCCACTATCAACTGTCTTGAGTGCAGAGACAGTAAAATGTCATATAATAAAGTCCAGAGCCAAGTCTGAACCCCAGTCTGGGTAGGAAAGATAGCTTTAGTGAATAAAAGTGGATTATTTAGTAATTATTTAGAAGAGTAAACTTGAGTCTGCATATTACTTTTTATCTCCAAATGCATTATAGATAAAATAAATGCCTATATTTAAAATGTGGATCCAAAATACTAAATGTGTTTTGGGTTTAGTTTAAACATTTAGGGAAGGTATCCTAAGATATAAGAAAAGACTCAAAGATGATATAGAATTTAATAAATATTACATGAGTACTATAGAATGTTATAAAATACATGAGGAATTCTGTAAGATGTTTATGATAATATATGACACATATAGTAAAAATTCGTCTGTTGTTATAGTCTTTAAAAATAATAAGACAACGATGATACAAACATAAACAAACCACATGAATGAATTAACACCCCCAATGAGCTCTGTCCAAAAATGCTTAGAGATCTACATGGTGTTCCTAACAGTACAAGGATTGCTAACTAAGCCAGCAATGCCTTTGCATGTTTTAATCTACAGACATGCTGGTAAGGTTAGGAATGTGTCTTTGTGTTCAGGTCAGTTTTGGGGGAAGCCCCTCAGGTTTTATTTTGGGTAGTCTGTGGATTTGATGCAGCCTTGGAGAAGGAGGTCGTTCTTAGCGTTCTGCCTGGAGACAGCCTACTAGCTCTTACTTTAGGATTTGCTGTGTTGTATGCTTACACGGTTTTTTATTGTGCATAATAAGACCACACGATGCCATCAACATGAGCAAGTGTATTGATGTTCATTAACATTAAATCATAGGAGGTTATATGTGACAAAAATCATGTGCTACTGGGTCGTAGTTCAATCTTGTGTATTTCTAAAGCATATACACATTATATACTCACCTACACATATGAAACCACATAAAACTATTCCACAGTTTCTTTTGCTGGCTGAGTATTTGCAAGGCTTTGAATTCACTTCTCAGTATCACACTGCCTTATTTTTCTTTATATCACTGTGATAAAATACTAACCAAAAGCAACTTGAAGAAGAAAGGGTATATTTGAGCCTACAACTTACAGCGTACAGTTAGTCATGGCGAGAAATCGGGGAAGAGTCCTTGAAGGGGTGCTGCTTACTGACTTGCTCCCCGTAGCTTTATTGACCTACCTTGTTCACCACCGAGGGCCCCTTGCCTGGGGGTGACATCACCAGCAGTGTTCTGAATCCTCTGACATCATTCATTAATCAAGAAAATGCCTGCAGGCCGATCGGATGGAGGCATTTTCTCAATGGAGGTTCTTACCTCCTATATGACCAAGCTGCTTGTGACAAGTTGGCGAAAACTAACCAACACACACACACACACACACACACACACACACACACACACACACACACGAGTTTAATGTGAACTTTGTAAATAAGTCATGTCTAAAAGTGAAATCAACGAGTTGTAATGATTGCTAATAAGAGATCTGGAGTCCGCTTGTACGTTTGCCTCTGGGAAAACTGAAAACTGCACTCACAGTTATACTTGCAACTGACACCTGCAACTGTGATTCCCTACATCCCTTGGAGACTTTATCTCTGGTGAATTGATAAGCCATTCTCACTGGAAACCACACCGAGATCCCCTTGAGCCCACAGCTGGAGACAAGCACTCTGGAGGACCCAGTTCCATAGGCTGACTCTCCCAAGTAACAGGGCTGTGTCACCGACCTCTTCCGTCTGTGGCTTCTGTATGCACTATCCCCTCTGTGTGATTCATCTCTACCCTGACGTGGCAGACACACACACACATACACACACACACACACACACACACACACACCTGATGGCGGTTCCCTCTGAATGCTTTCTTGTGCTTTCTCCTCATGAGACTGCAGTTCATGGTTCGCATGAAGCTCTCTCAGAATCCGGACCGCCCATGTTTGGTGTTAGACTATTGCAAACTGTTGCCTCTTTTTTTTTTTTTTTTTTTGTCTGTGGATTCTATCCCCAGCCTGCTTTTTACCAGGGTGACTCATTCACCCTTATAAAATGACTACTAGACATAGTCACTCTTAGCATTACCATTCCAAGCTTAAAGATGAGTCAGTTGACAATAGAATTGGAATTTATTTCATGAGGCAATGAGTCTACCAGAACTAAGTGTGCGGTTGCAGAAATAAGTAACTACAACTAAAGTTTAAAAAAATGTTTGCTTTTACTTATGTGTATCTGTGCATTCTTATGTGTGTGTACATGGGAGCAGCTGCCCCCAGAGGTCGGAAGAGGGCACTGGTTCCTTCGGGCTAAAGTTCCAGAAACTTGTGAGCTGGTGGGACCTGGGTTCTGGGTCCTCTGCAAGAGCAGCAAGTGCTCTTAACGGTTGAGCCATCTCTCCAGTCCAGCAGGACTAAGTTTAGTTCCTTCTTATGATGACCCATTTCCAGATGTGGCCGGCCTCATCTCTTTTCTCCAGCTTCTTGTGATACGTGTTTTAGCTAATAAATGATGCAGTTTATATTTTGGAGGATAATGTAGCAATAGGCAAGGTAAGGGACTATGCGCAGTAAGCAAAATACTAAATTCCTTGTCACCCGTACATATCTCATGTGGTCATGTGACTATCTCTAAGGCTTTATCATGTTACTCTAGTCGGCTCCTGGTAGGAAGAGTATGAGCTCGGGAGCCATGTGGCTCTAAAGCCAGGCTCTGCTACGTGCACACTATGCGTCCTGGCTCTGACCCTGGCTTTCCAATGCGTAAATGGAGAGGGTGGCGTCGACTTTTTTCGCTGTGGCATAAACAGACACTGAGGAGGTAAGAGATGCTTATCAGGGCCTGAGCACCACCACCGTGTAATAAAAATGTCACCTGAAAAAAATATGTCATCTGGCCTGACCTGCGTTTGCTGAAGTCATTTTTATAAAATTGTATTTGTTTCTCTTGGCTTATTTCTTAAGCTTCTATGTTATTTTATCTCCCTACCAGCAAACACCGCAGCGACAATTGCATCTTGTCGCTTTCCTCAGCGCCAGCTCCTTCATGCTGACCTTCCTGCATTTCCTGCCCCTCATCCTATAGAATCTCCTACTTCCTCCTCTAGCTCCTCCTCCCCTGGCTGGCAGGAAGCCCCGCCCTATTCTCTCCCCTGCTCAGCGATTGGCTGTAAGCTGCTTTATTGGCATATCAGGGGGACAATTAGGGAGCAGGGTTTACCCAACCTTGAGACAGAAATCAGAATTTAAACTACACAGTAACCCAGTGCCTACATGTATCTGCCATGGATATACATGGACCAGTCAGGGCTGTTTAATTACATGATAACCCAAGCTCCCTGAGTCCGGGCTCTCGGTTTTCTCTTACTCCACTTTTCGGTGTGCACACTTTACATGGGTGCTGGTTTCCTGCTTAACTCCACCGCTTTCTGGGACACCAACTTTCTACCCAGGTAGCATTTCTACAGATCAGTCAGTTCTCAGCCTAGAGGCTGTAACTGATGAAAAGTCTGAAGCTGCATGCCGCCAGCTTCCCTCTTTATTCTCTTGGTTGAATTATATTACCGGAAAGTATCTGTTCATTAATTTTCCACACTGTTTCTCCTCTTATCTACCCTGGGACTCAGCTCTGGGAAGACAGACTGCGTGTCTCTCTCCTTCCTATCCACCAAAACAGTGCCTGTGCTGGTGCCATATGCAATGAGTACTTTAATGAGAATATTTTTAATAAATATTGTAGCAGCATTAAAAGGCACAGTCTTTCTAGGGAAGAAGTTGACAATTCTTATTAAAAATTGTAAATTGACATCTGTTTGACTACAAAAAAACTCCATTCCTATTATTTATCCAACTATTGGGTATGTATCTTAGAAACTTACTAAGTGTGTGTGGTTATGTTGGCTTGCCGGTGCTGTGATAAAATACCCAAGGTGATTAGTTTAAGAGGAGGAAACCTTTGTTTTGGTTCACGATCAATAGTGCCATGGCAGGCTGGTCAGATGTGGTGGCCGTTGAATAGCAGGTGTGGTCAGGTAAGGGGGCTGCTGTGGGTTTAAGAAGAGGAGAGGGCCTTGCACTTCGCCTGCTTCACTGAACTACGGTGCACAGCAGTTTGACTGTACCCAGGACTTTGTGCATGCTCCCTCCTGAGCTTTAAACCACCACCACCACCACCACCCCAACTAAATAATGGCTTACATGGAACAAGACAAGTGAGGTCAACATTTGAAGATGCTTTTGAGGCACTAAGGCAACACTGAGCTGCACACCATACCTTCCCACTAACATTGTCCACATGTAAGAGGCGTTACCAGCTGCTCCGGAGGGTTTCCCACAGAGGAACTAGCCTGTGGTTGATGACCTGCAATAAGTAAACTTCTACTTCAAAGGAAGTATTCACCAGTCTCTGTAGAGCAGAACTAACACCCAGGTGGTAAATTCTTTTCCAACAGAGTGTAGAGAAAGGTAGGAGGAAGCTGTGGCTGTTTACAAACCCTTAGGAACTCCTGTGCCATCCCCAAATGCTCTGTTGGTCAATGGGTCAGTCAAACTGGACGGACCTTTCCGTGCGCAACAAAGAAAGAAAAGTAGCAAGAAAAAAAATAACTCACTTGAATTTTGTGGGGAAGGAAAGGCCAACTCCAAAACCAAGAGTATCATAGGACCCCCAGAGCCTTGGGGAGTTACACAAGGTCTGGGAAGGTTGCAAAACCAGAGAAAGTTGACCCACGAGTTCAGTGAGGGCATTTTCTACCGGCTCTCTCTGTCTCACTTGGTTTTCTAACGTATGTTGAATACATCACACAAACAAGAGCACACACACACACACATACACACACACACACACACACACACACAGAGGGAGGGGGAGGGACTATGTGAAGGCAAGAAGAAGAAGAGCACTGTGTTGGGGGAGCAGGGTGTGCACAAGTACACACTACATGACGTACTTGTCTGGGTGAATGAGAATGTCATAATTTCTATCATTTTATATGATGAATATAAGCTAATAAAAATAAGAAAGGGAATAAAGTGACCTTAAAAATGAGGGTTTATTTCTTGGCTCTCTTTGATTGCCTTTTTTCCTTCATCTCTTCCTCTCTCCCTCTATTTCTCCCTGCCTTTCTCCCTTCCTAGGGTCTCTGTGGAGGCCAGGCTGGTCTGTAACTTGACATTTTCCAGTCCCTAGAATTCAGGTGGCTGGTGCCCCATGCAGAGCTTGTTGACTGTTTCAATGGCTGGTTCATTCTTTTCTCCCTGAACCAATCTGTTTGAATCATAGCTTTAAAATATGGCGGTATGATCTTCTGACTTCTCTGTTTTGAGTGAAGATTGCATTGTCTACTGAGAACCTGCTGTGGTTGTGTACAATTCTTGTGTGTTTTTCTATTGCCATGAAGAATGATGCTGATGTTGTGATGGGGATCGTATTGAATCCAAAGATAAGTTTGAGTAGTGCAGACATTTTAACAGTATTCTTTGTTTTCATCTATGAACACAGAGTATCTTTCCAATTATTGATATGATCTTTAGTTTGCAGTAGAGAGGTCCTATAGATGTAAAAGACTAGCTAGATATAACAAACAAGCCATCGTGGCTGGAAACACACTGATAGTGTTCAGGAAGGCACACACCTGAATTCTAGCACTTGAGGGGCTGGGGTGGGAGTATCTCACGTCTAAGACCAGTATGTTTTGCTTGCCCTAATTTTGTTAACGTGTATATAATAATACATTAATTTTTATATATTCCTTTACTTGTATATTATTTAGGTTCACTTATATTTGATATCTTTTGATTTTTCACCCACAGTTGTCTGAAAATGGAAATATTTGTATTGTTTTCTTTTGATTTTCCTTTCCTTTTCTATGTTCCCAAGACTCTAGTTTGATGTATAGTTGATCTCCTCATATTTCTTTATAACTTTGATGTCTTTTCTCACATTTCCATTACTATTCTATTGTTATTTTTATCATCTTGTACAATTCTTGAGAATTTTAGTTTTATTTTGTTTTTTTGCATTCTGAATTCTACTCCATTCCATTTTTGTGTTTTTATTTTCTAACATAAGCTTCTTCTTTTGTACTGTGAGATTCCCCCGGAATACCTAGCAGGTATTGGTTAGCTATGTTAAAGGCTTACACAATTTGCAGGAGAAACTAGAAACATTATATAAATTGTCAGTGTTTGTGCAATAGGCATTGTTTCATTACGGTGTGTGACAATTTCGGTATTTGGTTCCCCCATGACCTGTGTGTTGAAAGCTTATGCCTGATATGCTGGGAGGTGGATAGCAGTGGAATGTGGAGGGTCAGCCATTCACAGGAGGCCCAGGCATTTCGCTGTTCCACCCACCAGAGGAGAGCACAGCAGGACAGGACTAAGTGTGTGGCTCACACCAGCCTTGGCCTTGCCTTTTCAAGACTGCAGAAGTGAGGGTCCGATGCTCTATAAAATGCCTGGTCTCTGGGCTTTTGCTGTAGCCACTGAGTGAAGGAAGGAAGATGACATGAAAACAGTATGCTGTAGTCAATGATGTTTCTTTTTCTATGAAGGTTTCCCCTCTGCTCTCATAGAGAAGAGGAACATATTAAGCGCTTTTTTTTCTAGTTTCGGTGGAAAATCTCATGTGGGTTTGTACATGGAGCAATTTTCTTATTCTTTACCAGTTCTTTCCTTTCATGGTACTTGAGCATGAACCCAAGGCCTCCTGCATGCTAAACAGTTCCAGCCCTATCACCAGTTGTCAGCTAATCTTCCTGAAAGCATGGTGACCACTATCCTTTGGAAAACAGAGACCAGACCCATTACCTTGACCTTCAAGGCTGTGGGCAGCTTCCTCCCCATGCGCTGATTTCTGGGCTATTTGTGGCCTTGAGTGCGTGGTGATCCATCCTTTCTAAGGTTTTATACAATGGTGTTAAACTCTCTCTGTTCGAATGGCTCTTCTCTGCTCTAGCTCTTCAACCCCTGATCCGAAGCTTCATCCACAACAGGGCCTGCCGCCCTTCTCTCCAGCCACCCACCTCAGATACTTCCTTACACACAAGAGATGAGTCTCACTTTGGTGTCCACAAACCAGAGTGTGATAGTGACAAGAGTAGGAGGCATGTTTCTAGTTTCAGTGAGTGAAAGGAGTGGTGTAGAGAAGGGGGCTGAGGGGTGAGTAGTGATCAGGGGCTGTGGGTGGTTGACCAGTTAGCTGTCTTAGGGTATCTTCAAGAGGTCTGATTTGTGCCTGCCAAGGGATTTTGCTGAGGATTTCTAACTTCAGACTCACCAGAAGCATGCATGGAAATAATGACTAATATGCTTCATTGTATGAAGAAGCCTTATTTATATATAACAGAGTTTTAAATGTGCATATTGTGGCTGGTTTTAAAGGTGACATGTGGTAACACATGCCTTTAATCCCAGAATTTATGAGGCAGAAGCAGGCTAGCATAGTCCATATAGTAAGTCCCAGGCCAGCCAGAGCTACATGTTATGACTCTGTTTTAATGCATACATATGTACGTACATGCATTCACACATACATACATGTACATGTACATATATACATAAAATATTTTCATTTTTAATAGTCTCACATATTTACACTAATTTACTTTCTTAGCTTTACAGGACAGTGTGCTAGTTTACACTAATGAATTGGAGTAATACTGACTCCAGCCTTACAGTTAATCAGTTAACGAGAGCTTATCATTAAGGCTACTCTGAAGAATGCGGACATGGCTTCTTAGCTGCGTGGCCAGGCAACAGGGAAGAAATGTTTGCCCAGACGGACCTTTTGGAAACTTGGACTGAGAAATCACTAAGCTCATGGGAGGTTCTGAAGAGTCCATTGTCTTCTGGACCATGTATGTGTGACTCACGGGACTGTGTGCCGCCATCCCACGGACTCCACTCAGCTAGTGTTTTGCACAGCAGCTTCTGTCCACATGTCTCTCCCTTCACCCTCCTGAAATGTGCAAGCTCTTCACTCCTTATTGGCCATCTTTTGCTCTGTGCTGCACTCTGTATGTGTGTATACATGTATGTGTATGTATGTTATGTAGGTGTGCATCTGTGTATGTGTATGTATGTGTATGTATGTGTGATATGTCTATGTGCATGCATATATGTATATTTGTGCATGTATAAATATGTATTTGTGTATATATGTCTGTATGTCCATATATGTATTGTAGTATATGTATGTGTATATTCATGTATACATACATGCCCATGTGTATGCATGTACATGGGCGCAAATATATTATGGTATGTGTGTGGAGGTCAGATGACAGCAGCAGGTGTCAGTTCTGTCCTTCCACTGTGGTAGTCCCGAGCGGATTAAATTCCAATCCTCAGGCTTGGCAGCAGGTAGCTTCACCCAGTGAACCATCTTGGCCCCCTTCTGTGTCTTAAATTACAATTCAGACAAAAGACACAAGATTGGCTTCATGGAAACACTGCTGTAGTGACTGGCATCAGGGTCACTGCTCTCAGGAGAAGCGGCCAGGTGTGCAGGGTCTCATCTGCATGCTGTGCTGCTCCCAGTAGGTAGGGCTCAACCTAGTTTCAGCTTCCCAAGGGCCCATAGCTTCCTTCCTGGCAGGAGGGTTGCACCTGGACCCAGCTCCGAGGGAATACCCAAAGGCCCTAAACGCTGGGCATCTTGCCTTCCTAAACATGGCTGCCAACAGCCGGCGCCCACACCCACACTGCCCTGTGCTCAGGATCTTGCCTGCTCTCTTGTCTATAAAATCACTCTCACTGCTTATTTTTAGATAAATCAATAGATTAGCTTAGTGGAGGCCCCTGCACCCACAGTTCCTAGGTACACAGCTGCCCACTAAAGTGTTTTGATCCCAACTACCTTTTGGTATGGTCAGCGGGAAAACAGGAGATGTAAGCCTGGTTTTGTTTTGTTTTGTTGTTGTTTTGTTTTTTGTTTTTTTAAAATTACTTTTCATCCTGAACCAAGCCCCTCCGTCCTCTCCTCCAAGTCCCACCCTCACACCCCTCCCCAGCCCCCATTTTCTTCTTCTCAGAGAAAAGGATCAACAATTAATAAATGGGACCTCATGAAACTGACAGGCTTCTGTAAGGGGAAGGATACCGTAACTAGGAAAAAATGGCAACCTACCAAATGGGAAAAAAAAAAACTTCACCAACCCTACATGCGACAGAGGGCCAATATCCAAAATATATAAAGAACTCAAGAGAATAAACACCAACAAACCAACTAATTCAATTAAAAGTGGGATACAATTAAAAATGTCGAGAAGCACTTGAAGAAATGTTCAATGTCCTTAGTCTTCAGTGAAATGAAAATAAAAAAAGACTCTGAGATTTCATCTTATATCCATCAGAAAGGCTAAGATCAAAAACTCAAGTGACAGTACATGCTGGCGAGGATGTGGAGCAAAGGGGGCCACTCCTCCGTTGTTCGTGTGAGTGCAAACTTGTACAACCACTTTGGAAGTCAATGTGGCACTCCCTTAGAAAATCGGGGCTAGAGCTGCTCTTAGTACTCCTGAGTTGTGGGTAGTTGGCCTTGTGTTTTAGTTTGGTGGTGCAGCAAGGGAGTGGCATTTCCAGGAGCCGTGGTCACCTGATGCAGAACCTTTGCAGGCATAATTAAGTAAGGATGTGAAGTTTAAGCCAGCCAAGATTCAGGATGACCCCATAACCAAGCTAGCGTGCCACGTACGAGAGGAGGTGGGCTCAGGCATATAGCCTCAGAGGAAGATGCCATGTGGAGGCTGAGGCAGCAGAGCAACATCTCAGCAAGCCAAGGTGTCCAGAGGCTGGTTGGCAGGGGCAGGTGCTGAGACGCATGAGGAAGCCCTTTCTTCACAGCCTGCAGAGGCACTCATGTCACCTCACACCGCATGTTTGAACTTTCTCTTGTGTTAAGCTGTGTGGCAGTTGGTTAAAACAGAGTGCCCGGAAGCAGAGCCTGAGAGGGCATTCCTGTGAGGGAAGCTGAGTGGAAGGCCAAGTCGGGGGAAGGGCAGGGTGGGAGCTGCTTCAGCCGGGGTGTTTCTTAGCTGGGCAGCTGGGGCCTGGCCTCAGGGTGGCCTCAGGGTGACCTTGGAACAAGGCTTTCCCTTGTGAATCAACCTATCTCATGGCAGCACCTCCCCCCCCTTCATCCAGAAGAAGATGGTTTATGGGGCAATGTGCAACTGGAAGGCCTTTGATGCTGTAATGAAGCAGCTATGGACCACCTATGCCTGCATGGCTGCACAGCTCGTGGCCGTGCCACCATAACTTCCACTAGTTGAAGAGGTATTTTTGTCTTAAAA